>CAUYUJ010014273.1:30115-92615 GCA_963575745.1 Prorocentrum cordatum | reverse complement strand
GAAGAAGAAAAAGCGGCATAAACATAAGTTTTTGGCGCTTCGCGCGGATCTCTTGGATCCGCGCTTGGTGCCCTCGGCGGCGCCTCCGGCGCCGCCCCTGGCGCGGTCCGCGCGCAAGGGAGGGCAACCCGGCGCAGATCCTAGAAATCCGCGCGGAGCGCCAGCAGTTTTTGTTTATACCTTGTTTTCCTTCTTCTAGACACGCCAACCACGTCTGTTAGCAATCATCGCCTGAGGCTTCAACGGCACCCCCTTTTTTTCGCCAGGCAAGCATCAAGCGCCAGGCTTGCTGCGTTCTGCAGGTCAAGCGATCCGACTTGGATCTGGTGACTGAAGCGTGGCCAGCGTGGAAGTTTGAATGGACAAGGCAATTTGGACAGGCACAGAAAGAGGGAGGCCCTGAGGCAGAAAATATACGCTGGCCGCGCAGTGCTGGTGGGAGTGAGGGAGACCGAATCGAAAAACGGCACCCCGCTCCCGCTGCTCTCCTTGTTCTGTGGCGTCCCGCACGACTGGGAGCCCCAGCACGTCGGTATCTGCAGCGTGCGCACCATCGGCTTACGGGGTCGTGGGCTGCGCCGAGCCAAGGCTCTGAGCGAAGCGGAAAGCCCCAGGCGCCCGCGCTCCGACCCCATGGCACAGAGCAGTATCTACTTGATGCTCAACCTTGCCAGCAAGCTTCCGATTAGCGTGGGACATCTGCAAATGGCCGTCGAACATAGCGGCTCCAGGCAAGAAGTGCCCATTGGGTGACTCGAGCGGCGCGTCGGACGCGGCGTCCGACGCGCCGCTCGTCGACGCGTCCGACCAGCCAACAACGACCCTATTACGTTCGCGCGGCGATTTTTTCTTCATACGCCTCTTCTGCGGGTTCGTGGGGGCCGAGACGCCGCCTCACCCTGCACGTCGAGCACGGGGTCCACAGTCTCCTCGAACACCGCCGCAAACGCCTCCTCATTGCCTGCGATGCACTGGGGGACGTCCTCGTCGCCGAGCTTCCTGTCGAGCTCGGGGTCCGCGGCCACCTCGACCAGCGAGTCCACCTGAGTTGCATGCGCCTCCACCTGCGCGTCGCCCACGGACACCACGAGAGCCGCTCGGCGCCGCAGAGCGCCACGGACCGCTTTGGCGGCAGCCGCCTTGCGGCGAGCAAGCGACGCGAAAGCTCCACCCGAGCTGTCCAGCGGCAGCACTGGATCCTGTTCCAGCACCGTTGACGTAGCACAGCGCTGCCGCCCGCCAAGGGCGTCGACCACAGGCATATCCATGGGCAACGTTATCCTGACACGTGCGATACCCGCCCCCACCTCGCACAATTCGTCCACCCCGTCGGCGAAGTTCGCATGACCGCCTTGGCCACGGTGCAACCCTGGTTCGACGAAGACTCTCCGCGCGTCAACCGCGTTCCAGCGGAGCTCCTCGAGGATGATGCCCACCTGGTCGGACTGCACGTCGCCAAGCATGAGGCAAGACGAGAACGTCCTCTGCCTCCGTCTCCGTGCAGGGTCGAATACCCCGGCGTCCACGCTGAGCTAAAGGCTGCCCACCGCGTTTCTGCTGCTCGCCGGCGCCGCCCCCAGCACGGCAGCACGCAATTCCACTGACTGTTGGGGCAGGTGGCGCGCCTGCCTTGGGGGCGGCGAGTCGCGCGCCGTGCTGCCGAGGACCAGAGACTCCTCGGCCTCCCTGCTCGTCTTGGAGCCCACGCCCGCGAGACGGGCCGCCGCCACAGCATGCCTGCCGCGCCGCCCAGGCGCCAGTGAGTCTCCGGTCGGCCGCTCGCGGCTGCCCCGTCTCGCAGCGGCGCTCGCGGCGCAGTGGCCGCGGCCAGGTCCGCGCGCTGGCCGCCGCCCAGCATCGCCCCAGCGCGGGGGCCTCCATGGCCGCTAGCGCGCGCCAGCGAGCACCGCCGAGGACGGATGAGGAGCAGGAGGGAGGAGGAGGAGGAGGAGGAGGAGGAGGAGGAGGAGGAGGAGATGGAGGAGGGAGGAGGAGGAGGAGGAGGGAGGAGGAGGGGGGAGGAGGAGGAGGAGGAGGAGGAGGAGGAGGAGGAGGAGGAGGAGGAGGAGGAGGAGGAGGGGGAGAAGGACCAGCGTAAACCTCAGACGCATCAGCGGTGTTGCAATAAACCCTCCCTCCGAGTTCCCTCTCCATGGGCCCTGCAATAATTTATTTTCATGGCCGGAAGTGCCCCATCGAAAGACAACCGTCTGAGAATGTTCAGTATTGCCCAAACACATTTCCTGGGACTGCAATGCCGCGAATCAGAGTGACTGCTGCGTCCTGGCAACCCTAAACCGTGCTAGAGCATCATTCCTAGGGCATCAACACCGCGAGTCCAGGTGACTGTTGCGGCGTGATAAATCCTAAATCGTGCCAGAACAGTTCCGACGACCTCAACCATACGAATCCTTCAAACTGCCGCAAAGTATCAAGACGGAATCGCGAGAGCCACATTTTGAGAGGGCACCTCCTTCCATCCTTGTAATGTTGCATCCTTTGAAGACGAATGCGCGCGGCGCTGAGGGGAGAGCCACACTTTGAAAACGACCGCCCCCCATCCTTGAAGCTGTTGCAAACTTTTAAAATTATTATGTGCGGCGCGTAGGCGTGAGCCACATGTTGAAAAGGGCCCGCTTTCCATCTTTAAAATTGCTGCACACTGTTAAGACGAATGCGAGCGGCTCTAAAGCAAGATAACATTTTGAAGAAAGCCCCGCCCTCCATCCTTGAAAAGGTTGCAGACTTTAGCGAACGTGCGCGGCGCTGAGGGGATAACCACATTTTCAAAACGGCATGCCCTGCATCCTTGAAGCTGTTGCGAACTTTTGATATAAATTTGTCCGGGGCTCAGGCGAGAGCCACATGTTGAAACGGACCCGCCCTCCGTCCTTGCAGTTGTTGCAAAGTTCAAAGTCGAGGGTCACTAGTTATGACGAAGCCGCAGGCGCAACGCCCGGCCCCTGTTCTACCAGCACGTCTGGGGTAGCGGCAAGAACGAGTTATGTATCTGGACGAGGGATGGAGGGAGGAGGAGGAGGAGGAGGAGGAGGAGGAGGAGGAGCAACAGCAGGATGAGCAAGGGGGTCCAGGTCAGGTGTGCTGCTGACCAGGGCAGCGTTTCAGATTTTGTTGATGGCCTGTCTGAGGAGAAGTGGAACCCTGCCCAGCTCCTCTCACGTGTTGGCCCCGTTCCGCCCGCTCAACAGTCACAAGCTGCTGTGTGAGTTTGCGTTGTTCGGGGCGGCTGGCTTAGACGGCCGCTTCCATCGAGTACACTACAGTACAAGGGGAGGAGGGGGAGGAGGAGGAGGAGGAGGAGGGGGAGGAGGATGATGAGGAGGAGGAGGCAAGAGGAGGAGGAGGAGGGTGAGGCAAGATGATGTCATGATGATGATGCTGATGATGATGATGATGATGATGATGAGGAGGATGATGATGATGATGCTGCTGCTGATGATGATAACTATGATGATGCTGCTGCTGCTGCTGATGATGATGATGATGATGATGATGATGATGATGGTGATGGTGATGCTGATGCTGCTGATGATGATGATGATGAGGATGATGATGATGATGATGATGTGATGCTGATGCTGATGCTGATGCTGATGCTGATGCTGATGCTGCTGATGATGATGATGATGATGAGGAGGAGGAAGGAGGAGGAGGGGAGGAGGGAGGGAGGAGGAGGAGGAGGAGGAGGAGGAGGGAGGAGGAGGAGGAGAAGGAGGAGAAGAAGGAGAAATGATGATGAGGAGGAGGAGGGATTAGGAGAAGGAGGAGGAAGAGGAGGAGAAGGGGGGAGGAGGAGGAGGAGCAGGAGGAGGAGGAGGAGGAGGAGGCGGAGGAGGAGGAGGAGGAGGAGGAGGAGGAGGAGGAGGAGGAGGAGGAGGAGGGAGGAGGAGACATTCGGCTGAATTCGCCTATATCCACACGGTGGTAGCGAACTCAGCACCCGACTAAAACCCCAGGCTGCGGCCCACGGAGGACGGCCTCCCGCCTGACAGTGCCCTGCTCCCTTGCCGGAGACGCCTCGGAGGGCTCCTGGTGGCAGGGGGAAAAACCCTTTCTGGATTCGCTGAAGGTTCTCAAGACCTTTCTTGATGCGGGTCTTGCACTCAGCAACCAAATGGCGTGGGTCCTCCGTGGCAGCGTTACCGCACGCCAGACAAACATGCAACCCAAACTTGGGCCAGAAGTGCAAATTTTGAGAGGAGTGACAAACCTTCCCCCCCACTGTAACCGCCCCACTGACCCGAACCACCCCATGATCAGCAAGACTCGAAATGCCCTGGGCCGCCGCAAAGCACGGCATCGTGCTAAACTCCGCCACCTGAGACACAGGGACAATCGTGTGACACAACGAGCACAGCCACTTACTTTCGACCCGAACCAAACAGTGCTCGCTCCTGCGGAGGGCCCGAAGGAGGCCCTCGGGAGGGAGGAGGAGGAGGAAGAGGAGGAGGAGGAGGAGGAGGAGGAGGAGGAAGAGGAGGAGGAGGAGGAGGAAGTGGGGGAGGAGGAGGAGGAGGAGTAGGGAGGGAGGGAGAGGGAGGGACCCCCAACCGCTCACGCGCGAGGAGGAGGGACCCCCAATCCTCCCAGAGCGAGGTGGCACCGCCCCGCATGCCGGCTGGCCTGTCCGCGCTAGTCCCGGCAACGGGCAGCGCGGCGATGGCGGCGCGGGGCCCGCCGCTGGCCGTGGTCTGCTGGGTGTGTGTTTTCCCCAGCCCTCTTGTGTTGGGGTTCGTTTTCACTCGAGCACAGCGCTCTCCAACCTTCCTCCTCCTCCCCCTCTTGCCTCATCCTCCTCCTCTTCCTCCGCCTCCTCCTCCTCCTCCTCCTCCTCTTGCCTCCTCATCTTCCTCCTTCTCCTCCTTCTCCTCTTGCCTCCTCCTTCTCCTCGTCCTCGTCCTCCTCCTCCTCCCTTTCCTCCTCCTTCTCCTCCTTCTCCTCCTCCTCCTCCTCTTCCTCCTCCTCCTCCTCCTCCTCCTCCTCCTCCTCCTCCTCCTCCTCCTCCCCCCTTCTCCTCCCCCTTGTCCTCCTCCTCGTCCTGCTCCTCCTCCTCCTTCTCCTCCTCCTCCTCGTCCTCCTCTTCCTCCCTTCTTCTTCTTCTTCTTCTTCTTCTTCTTCTTCTTCTCTTTCCTTCTCCTCGTCCTCCTACTCCTCGTCCTCCTCCTCCTCCTCCTTCTCCTCCTCCTCCTGCCTCCTGCTTCCTGCCTCGTGGAGGTCCAGCGGAGTGGGGGGGGGGCATGCAGACGCTGGCTTCTTCTTCTCCCCTCATTCGTCCTGCTTGCGCCACAGCCCCGTTGAGACCTCGCGAATACATGTGGGGCTGCGAAGCGTGAAGTTGTCGCCACTTTTGTAGGCTCCCGGGAGGGCGCGCGGAGTGGAGTTACACGCGCACGCAGCCGGGACCTCGCGCTCCCTGGGGGGCTGCGAAGTGTGAAGACCGTCGCCAATTTCGTGGGCTCCTGGGAGTTCGTGCGGCGTGGAGTGGTACGGGGACCCAGTTGAGACCTCGCGGCTCCCTGGGGGGCTGCGGAGTGTGAAAGCCGTCGCCACGTTCGTGGTCTTTTGGGAGGTCGCGCAGAGTGGAGTGGTACGGGGATCCAGTTGAGATCTCCCGGCTTCCTGGGGGACTGCGAAGTGTGAAATTGTCGCCACTTTCGTGGGCTCCTGGGATTTCCAGCGGAGTGTTGATTTTGTACATTTCTGGGAGCATGCGCACTGCGAGTCCTTCAACATGCTTGTCTGTAGTGAGCGGTTCTAAAAACAGCCCCCATGTGTTTAGAAAGAGTTGGGTATGACACCGGGTAATTGTCCCTCTCCTTCTCCTCCTCCTCCTCCTCCTCCTCCTCCTCCTCCTCCTCCTCCTCCTCCTCCTCTGGAGCCTCTGGAGCCTCTGGAGCCTCTGAGTCCGTGCCCCGCAGTGCAAGACACGCACCTCTACAGGAAAATCAGTGCACTGGGAATGGGACCCCCACCTCCCTGCTGGTGGGGTCCACTCCGCTGCGGAGCATCTTCAATGCCCTCGCTCCTGCAGCCGTGGGACGGGAGCAGCGCGCGGTCAAGTCTTTGACCTGTCTCCGTGCGTGTCTCCCGCACACAGAACAATAAAAAAGGTCTGACTCGCCCAGGCTCCACATCCGATGAGACTCATGCACTTGGGCGAGGACTCTGGGGATGCCTGGGCACACACTCTGAACAACTATGCTACGTTTCTTCGCCGTTTTTCCGCAGACTCGACAGCCCCACACACTATTCGTGGTGTGCAGGAGATGTTCTTCGTCATCTGGGTCGATCCTAAGCTGCAAGACGGGCTCTGCAGGACCTATCAAGGCTTGCCTAGGCTGTTTCGCTGTCGGCTTCTTAAACGGCGTTACGTCTGGAAAACTCAACTCGCTGAGCCTCTTGAGGGTCCCTCCGATGAGCCTGACGAATTGTCTTCCTATATTTTCCGCTGCTGCTAACCGCTGCTCTACTTGGGCTGCTGAAAGGGTGCCCCATGGCCCCGAGCTTAGCGTATTTATCCGCTGCTCTGTTCCCGTGAAACCAATCTTCTGGAAAGCCATTCTGGTGACACCAAGACTTGGACCTGTGGGAGGGCATCCAGAGGACCTCGACGTTTTCTGGACCGATGTCATCTAGCTTCCAGAATATGTCCCTCCAGATCTCCCAGAACGGCTGCTTCGGATCGCACATGACCGCTGGCCCCTTCTCGTGGCCCAAGATGATGTTCTTATGATCGGTGATGATCGTGCCCTTCACCCCGCCAAGCAGGTGGAGGGCCTGGAGCAGGGCGAAGTGCTCGTCGAGACCTGAGGACTGCACTATTCCTGGAACGGGGCCGTAAGCTGCTGCCAGCACGTCCTCGGTCCCTGCTCGGATCGAAACTGCTGCCCACCCCGCTCTTGTCAGCCACTCGACATCTGGGTTTGACCTGAACCATCGACGAAAATGAGAGACGTGAACCTGCCCCTGGGAGGATAACATCTCATTTGGCATTCGCTGGCCTGGAGCGGGGGTGGCATGTCATCTCGCTGATTGTCGACCACGCCGAAGGTGGTGAGGACCGCATCCGGGTTTTCGCGGCCGATGCTGATCAGCTCTTGGAACCCTTGCTCGCGCCTCCAGCTGGCGAGCCCGTCGCACAGGTATAGCGTATGAGGAATCGTGCCTGGGCCTCCACGACAGCAGCTGCACTGCCTATCTACCGTATACCGCTCCTGGAAGAGTTTCTCCTGAGTCCAGAGGCCCCCGGACATGTGCATGCTGACCAGGTCCGCCTGAACAAACTCTCCCTGCCCACGGAATTGTCTGAGCTCAGCTTTTACAGGATCCAGGAAGCGAAACCTGACCATCCATGATGAGCTGCTGCTGCTGACTCCTGCTGTCTCCTCACTCCCCGGTGGATTACTTTATTTAAGTCTTGCATACTTACTTCTCTGAGATCTACTGGGAGCCCCTGAGGATCTTGCCACTGCGAGAAAGATGATGCTGTCCATCCCAGTCTGCGAAGCGTCTGCACAACTGCTCCTGCTGGGCCTATGGCAGCCTGCCAACCACTCGTCTCTGTCTTCAGCGCCGCTGTGAAGATGCGAGACATTAAATTCGCTGGAATCCACTTCTGATGCAGAGCTTGCCACCAGGTGGCCAATGGCAATGTGTTGGCGATGTATGATGGATCAAGATCTGCTGGGTCTGCTAGAAGAAACTGAACTGCGCGGGGTCGGCCTTTCGCCTTCCCAAACAACGCGAACGCTGAGGCCGCCCTGAGATCTTTCAAATCCTTGTCCGTCATCCCCATCACCCTCACCCCATAAGTAGCTGCCGAGATTTCTCCTGTCCTGTATACCCTAGCCAAACCTTTGCTATGGTGCCGAAGTGCTCTAAATCTATGAGCTCGTCGTCGAACCTTGCTAATTCTACCTTGACTGATCTTCTTGCCTTTGCGGAATTGCTGGCTAAAATCGCGACCGAGGTTCTTGATGCTGTTGCGCACTAGGAACCGATAAACCCGCAAATCTCGACCTAGCTTGTCTGCCAATGCTGGGCAGGAGGACGTGGCTTGACACTTCTTCTCCGAGACAACGAGCTCCAGCTTTTCTAACTGCCTGCAGAGATCTGGGATCGCCTTTGCCAGCGAGGCTCGTACCCGCTGTGCTGACCCGACCGCCGCTAGTGTGATGCCATCTACCATGACGTACATCGTGAGCGATGGCCATCGCGCCTGCATGTACTCTAGCGCGTCGTGCACAGCTACCCTGCGCATAGTTGTGGCAAACGAGCAGCCAGCCATACTTGAACGAGAACGAGGGATGATGTTTGAAACCACTTCCCGAACTTTGAGTCTTCTGGGGCCTCCATAAACCCTGATGAATAGACGGGCCCTTCTTAAGTTGATATCATGTTACTTACACGCTTGCCAGAGCACGCCATGCGGGATCTGCTCATAGCACTTCTCAAGATCTACCAAGCCTGAGCCCGCGCAAGCTCCAACTGACGTGGCGGCCTCTGAAACTGCCGCCTGCTGCCAGACCGCTCTTTCGCAGCTCTTGCCCTTGCCCCCGTGCATGCATGCTAGGTCGTGCTCCCTCCCCCACTGCTGAGCTTCATCCCTCCGTATCCTCCCCAATATCCGAATGCCCGTCGCTAGCGCTCCTATTGGTCTGAAGCCCCCATCTGGCTTCTTGAGGAACGCGATCAGGACGAGGTCGCACTGATCTGGGATCAACACCTCCGATTCTATCGCCGACGGGAAAAGGCCAAAGACTCTTTCAAGGCGTCGTCGCCTAGGAGCTGGAGGACCTTCGGGCTCCACCCGTCGATGCCTATGGCCGCGCCTTTCTTGAACTTTCTCCGAACTGCCCTGGTCTGGTCTGCCGTTGGGGCTGGGGGAGGGGCTTCAAGAGGTACCTGAAGGTCTCGCTTGCCAAGTCTCTGGGTTTCTCCAGCGTGCCAGATCTCCTTCCGCTCCGAGACGAGCTGCTTCGCTGTGTCCACGGGCCCTGATGGGTCCTCCGTGGGCCCCATTGAGGTCTGGGGCCCATCCTTGAGGCTCCTTGGTCCATTTGTAGAGCCCCCCTCCTCCAGAGTCCAGGGATTGGTTGACCCACGTACTCCACTCCTTAGTCCCCCTCTGTTTAAACTCTGCCTCCTCGGAGTCCGCGATGGCCCGAGCGGCCTCCAGGGCGGACTGCTCATCATCGATGCCGCTGTGCGGACCTAACCAGAGTTCGTCGTGCAACTCTCGCCAGCACGCATGGTCCTTCAAATTGGGGTGCCTCCAGTGGATTCTATCCAGCAGTTCCCGAACTCCTCGATCGTCCCAAGGGTGATTCTTGCGCAGGAGATACCCAAGCTCCTCCAACCAAACCTGGTACTTCCGAATCGCCCTGGCTGCTTTTGAACACTTCGGAAAGGGCCCCTTGGCGTGTTCCCGAATTGGTTTCCCGACGATCTTGTAGCCAGTGCCCTTCCCCAGATACTTGGCCCATTCGTTCTCTGGAATACTCAACACGTATACTCAACACGTCGCAGAGTTCGGCCTCCATGCGGTTGCAGAAAAGGCCGTGCAGCTCTGTGAAACTCTTCGCCGACAACTGGCCAGCGAACCCCTCGAATAAGCTTGAAATACTTTGCCAATCCTGCGGCGGCTGGACTGGTCCTATTGGCCTCTCGACTGAAAAGGGCATCGGTAACTTTAAACACTGCTTCGTCTGCGTGTGGGCGTGAACTCCCAACTCTAATCGCGCTGGGTAGTGTGTCCTGTTGGCCGAATTCACCACACGCTGGCGCGACTTGACCTCTCCGACCAACTCATGCGAAACGATGAAGAAATCGAGTTCCCTCCAGACTTCCTCAACCCGACAGGTCGGTTTGTTGCAGCCCACGACGACGCCCCTCATCCTGGAAACTGAGTTGGACTGCTGGACCTCCGAAGGTAAACTGTTGAAATCTCCCGAGACAGTAAACGGCCTTCTGGGCGCATGCAAGAATTCTCCCAACTGATTCATGATTTGCTGCCCACGAGCTCCTAGGATACCTTCTCCATCTGGGAGGTAGACTGTAGCTAGGTAGAAGCCCCCCTTCACGCAGCCGTTCACCCACACGATCGAGCTACGTGAATGGAGAAGGTGAGAATGGTGCCCCTGGGCTTCCCCGACTCCGACACAGCTGCGCACACCTATGCCGACTCCCGAGGGCACTCCCCCATGTTCTGTTTGCACCGCTGGTGATAACCGAAGTTTCCACCCTTCTCCCGACATCGACTATTCGTTATGCGAGATGCTGTCCTTCAAAACTCTGCATTCTTGGAGGCAGATGATGGGGTCTCCCCGCATCGAGGGGTCGGCGAGGAGCGAAGCCGTGCCAGACCATCCTGAAGTATTTGATGTGGCTATTCGCCACGTCTCCTTCGCACTGGTACTGCTTGCAACCCGCTCGGCGGGGCTGGGGCTAAAGCTCCTGCTGGCCTTCTGGTGATTGGCCGCCCTTGCCTGCCCCTGGGCCCTTGCCCTCCACGATCGGGTGACTGCCGACCAGCTTGCGGGCCTGCTCGCGCAGCTCCGCCGAGGACTTGGCCATGCCCTTGCCGAGCGTCGGCGCGGCCGGCTGCGCGTCGGCACGCGGCGGCGGCGCGGCTGCCGCGGCGCCTCCGCCTGCCGCTGCTGCTCCCGCTGCCTGGCCGCTGCCTGCGCCTGGCGCCGACGCCGCCTGCTGGCCATTGCTGGCCGCGGCGGCGCTGGCCCCGCCCTGGTCGCCCTCGCCCTCGGGCCCCTGGCGGCGCCGCTTGGACTGCAGGCGGGCCTTGGGCTCGTCGTGCTCCTTCTTGCATTGTTCTGCCTTCTGCTTAATCTCCCCGAACATCGTCTGTGCCAGGGACTGGAACTGCTCCTTGAGTAGTTGCTCGCGTTTCTTGGCCTCCTCGCGGGACGCCTCATCCACGTTCACGTAGTCCGCCAGCCCGAACAGGTCCTCTCCGCACGTGAGGTCCCATTGGACGGAGCCGCTGAGGAGGTCCCCCAGCCGCAGCATGGGCGGCTGCGGCTCTGGCTTCGCCGTGACCTCCGCGTGGAGTTCTCGGATCGCCTCCTTGTAGACTGTCTCCTGCTTCTCGATCTTCTCCAGCGAGTCCGCAACCTTGCTCTCCTGCTGGGCGATCTGTTGCTGCAGCCCCTCCAACAGCCCCGACTCCTTGGCCAGGTCTGCCTCGAGCTGCTTGATCCCCTTGTGCACCTGGTCCGCTCGCACTTGTGGTGGCACCAGCTGCTTGTCTCTGAGGGCGAGCACGTGCTGGTAGTACTCGACCATGCCGCTGTGCTTGCTCTTCTCTCCGAGGGAGACGAGCTGCTTGACCTCTGCCACCGACAGCTCAGGTACTGGGTCGACTTGAAGCCCGACGGGAAGAGGAGGGCTGCCGTGGCCAGCACCAGAACCAGCGCCAGGAAGGCCTGGAGGATGCTCCACGTCCTTGCCCTTGCCCTTCGGCTTCTTGGACTTCCCCGTCTTCCAGTGCTGGTTGCAGTGCTTGCACCAGGCCTCTGACATCGGCGTCTTTCCGCACCCGCAGTGCGAGCATCTCCAGACTGTCGCGTCATGCCAGCCTCCTGCCATGGCGCGACCTCCAGAGATTCTGTGAAACCTGCTGAGTCAGAAAGAATCGTAATCTCGAATGTAGGACCCTCACCCTGGGCAGGGCCTCTGATCGAAAGTCGTGCGGGTCCCTCGACCACTTGAGCCAAATGGCTACGGATCTCCTCCTCCTCCTCCTCCTCCTCCTCCTCCTCCTCCTCCCTCTCCTCCTTCTCCTCCTCCTTCTCCTCCCCCTCCTCCTTCTCCTCCTCCTTCTCGTCGTCGTCCTCCTCCTCCATCCCTTTTCCTTATGATTAATTCCTCAATCCCCCCCTGTCGCATCCCGAGGCCAGTTGGTAGGGCGGGTCGGGCGTTTCGCTTGAGACTTTTACACAGCTTATGATCCTGAAACCTAGAATTTCCGAAAGTTTGCAAGAGCTTCACGGACGGAGGGCGGGTGGTTTTCAAAATGTGGTTCTCGCCACAGCGCTGCGCACATTCGCCATGAATGCATTGCGTGAGCTTCAAGGATTGAGGACAGGTGGTTCACAACATGTGGCTCTCGCTGAAGCGCCGTGCGCATCCTTATTTTTAAAAGCCATGCAAGGTATTCACAGATGGTGGGAAGGTGGTTTTCAAAATGTGGCTCTCGCCTCAGCGCCGCGCACATTTGTCAGACACACTTGCAAGAACTCTCAGGATTTAAGGCGTGTGGTTGTCAACGTGTGGTTCTCGTTTTAACGCCGCGCTCATCCGCTTCTAAATTGCAAAAGCTTCACGGATGGAGGGCGGGAGGTTTTCAAAATGCGGTTCTCGCATAGACTGCATAACAGCTTCAAGGGCTGTCACCGTTCACGTCAAAGAAATTGTGCTTGCTTTGTTACGATGTCGGATTGTCAGGGCGCAGCAGTCACGTAGATTCGTGGTATTGAAGTCCAAACTTGGCGTTCTCGCGCGATTCAGGATTGCCAAGACGCAACAGTAACGGTGATTTGTGGCGTTGGAATCCCAGGGACGGTATTCTGGCATCGTTCAGGATTTTCAAACCGTGGTTTCGCAACGGGGCACTTCCTTCAGTGAAAATGAATCATTGCAGGGGCCTGTGAAGAGGGAGCTTGGAGGGAGGGATCGTTGCAAAATCGTTGATGAGTCTTGGGTTTACACTGGTCCTCCTGCTCTTCCTCCTCCTCCTCCTCGTCCCCCTCCTCCTCCTCCTCTTCCTCTTCCTCCTCGTCCTCCTCCTCTTCCTACTTCCTGCGCCTCCTCCTCCTCCTCCTCCTCCTCCTCTTCCTCCTCCTTCTCCTCCTCGTCCTCCTCCTCGTCCTCCTCCTCCTCCTCCTCCTCCTCCGCCAGAGTCCAGGACCCAATCTCACAAGGCCCCCTTCGAGTCGAGGCAAAAGGCGCGAGGAAAGGTTCTCTGCCATTCTCGGTCTTGCGGGCCCTCGCCGGGCCCCAAGATTTTTTCAAAAGAGGCTTCAGCCCAAAGGCCGGCTCCAGGGACTGGTCAGGGGCAACGATAGGGGGATAGGCATAGGGGGGAATGCATCGACCCCCAATCGCCCATTGATCGCCGATAGGGGCTCGATAGCCCCAACCTGCCCAGGAAGGTTGGGATTCACTATCGGAGCTATCACCGATCTATCAACGATGTATCGCCGATTCCAGGCCGATGTTCCCCCCAGTACGCCAGTCCCCCGAAGATTCACTATCAGAGGCCAATCGCCGATCTATCAGCGATGCATCGCTGATTCCAGGTCGACGTTCCCCCTCTATGCCAGTCCCCTCATCGTTGCCCCTCAAATTTGTCGAGGCCTCCGAGGGCCCACGTTGTAAAAGCACCATGACGTCGGGTTTCAGGGACCGTTCTTCGGCATGTCTGGAGCTGGATCGACCTGTGATGGGTCGGGGGCCCGAGCCTGGACTCTGCCACGCGCAGGTGGGGTGTGGGGGCGGGAGGAAGGCTTCTTAAAAGCACCCCTGGTTCTTAGACGGCGCGGGCCTTGTCTGTAGGCTGTCCTCTGGGGACAATCTTGGGTTGGTTGGGGCGCGTCGTAGGCCATCTCGAAGCCAGCTTGGATCGCCGTGGGGCGACCCATATCGACGCTTTCTTCGAGTAGATGTAGGGCCGGCGCCTTCTGAGAAGCCGCCTCCCTCTGAGAAGCCGTCCCCCCGTCCCCCCTGCACCCTCGTGCGCACCGCCCAGTGACAGCTGAGCACGCCCGGTCAGCGCCCGGATCTCAGTGGATCGGTCCTCGACCCCGTCAGACGTATCTGCTGCTGTCGGATACTACCAGGAAGTGTGCCCCAGCAGCGTGGCCGGTGTTTGGCGTTGCCTGGGCCTCTCAGGAGGAAGGCGCTGACACCCGCCAGTGTGATTTGTTTTAAACCGTTGCCCCAGAGTCCGACCGCTTCCCTGGGATCGTTTGTCGTCCTGGATTTGCTGTCGATTGGGAAAACGAATTTCGTCCGTTTTCGTTTTCGTCCTGGATTTGTTCCGTTTTCGTTTTCCGCCCTGGATTCGTCCATTTTTCGTTTTTCGTCCTGGATGTTGTTTTCCGCTTGACATCATGGACAAATAAAACGCTAATTGAAAGATTATAGCCGGAGTGCAGTATCCCCAAATAGGGTTTTTAGACCCACTGCGATTTACAAGGTCGATTGCGTGCCCGTCCAGTGCGGGCTGGCATGGCATGTTTAAACATGCCTCCTCCTCCTCTTCCTCCTCCTCCTCCTCCTCCTCATCATCATCATCATCATCATCATCATCATCACCATCATCACCATCCACCTCCTCTTCATCCCGAACGTCATCTCGGAGCCCAGAGTTGCGAGGATGTCTCCAGCGTAACGGGCTGGACCACCTCGCGCGCGGCATTTCGGACCCAGAGTTGCGACGATGCGACGATGTCTCGGGCGAAACGTGCTGCGAGGAAGTCTCAGGCGAAACGGGCCGGACCACCTCGAGCGCGGCGTCTCAGAGCTCCGAGTTGCGGGGGCCTCCTGGGGCCTCGTGGGACCTCCTGGTGACCTCCTGGGGCTTCCTCCTAGGCCTCCTGTGGCCTCCTGGACCCCACCTGGCGCTTCCTGAAGCCTCTTGGGGCTCCCAGAGGGGGGATATCTAACATGTGGTCGTCGGGTCCCCCCCCAAATGGGGGGGCCACAAGAGCAGGAAAAATCAACGAATCGACACCAGATGTGTATTAACTTGAAACGTTCTTATAAGGGGCCTTCTGGGGCCTCCTGGGAGCCTCCTGGGAATCTCCACGAACCCCCGGGGCGTGTCCTGGGCGTCCTGCGGCCTCCTAAAGCTCTCTGGGGCCTCCTGGGGCTCCCAGGGTCCCAGGGGGGATATGTAACATGTGGTCTTCTGGGCTCCAGGCTGGACCACCTCTTGCGCAGCATCTTAGAGCTCAGAGTTGCGAGAATGTCTTGTGCGAAACGGGCCGGACCACCTCGCGCAGGGCATCTCAGAGCTCAGAGCTGCGAAGATGTCTCAGGCGAGATGGGCCGGACCATCTCGCGCAGGGCATCTCGGAGCCCAGAGTTGCGAGGATGTCTCCAGCGTAACGGGCTGGACCACCTCGCGCGCGGCATTTCGGACCCAGAGTTGCGACGATGTCTCGGGCGAAACGTGCTGCGAGGAAGTCTCAGGCGAAACGGGCCGGACCACCTCGAGCGCGGCGTCTCAGAGCTCCGAGTTGCGGGGGCCTCCTGGGGCCTCGTGGGACCTCCTGGTGACCTCCTGGGGCTTCCTCCTAGGCCTCCTGTGGCCTCCTGGACCCCACCTGGGGCTTCCTGAAGCCTCTTGGAGCTCCCAGGGGGGGATATCTAACATGTGGCCGTTGGGGCTCCCGGGGCCACAAGAGCAGGAAAAATCAACGAATCGACACCGAATGTGTATCAACTTGACACGTTCTGATATGGGGGCCTCCTGGGGCCTCCTGGGAGCCTCCTGGGAATCTCCTGCGAACCCCCGGGGCGTGTCCTGGGCGTCCTGCGGCCTCCTGGAGCTCTCTGGGGCCTCCTGGGGCTCCCAGGGTCCCAGGGGGGATATGTAACATGTGGTCTTCTGAGCCCCCAGGCTGGACCACCTCTTGCGCAGCATCTTAGAGCTCAGAGTTGCGAGACTGTCTTGTGCGAAACGGGTCGGACCACCTTGCGCACGGCATCTCAGAGCTCAGAGCTGCGAAGATGTTTCAGGCGAGATGGGCCGGACCACCTCGCGCAGGGCATCTCGGAGCCCAGAGTTGCGAGGATGTCTCCAGCGAAACGGGCCGGATTACCTCGCGCGCGGCATCTCGGACCCCAGAGTTGCGACGATGTCTCGGGCGAAACGTGCTGCGAGGAAGTCTCAGGCGAAACGGGCCGGACCACCTCGAGCGCGGCGTCTCAGAGCTCCGAGTTGCGTGGGCCTCCTGGGGCCTCCTGGGGCCTCCTGGTGACCTCCTGGGGCTTCCTCCTGGGCCTCCTGTGGCCTCCTGGACCCCACCTGGGGCTTCCTGAAGCCTCTTGGGGGTCCCAGGGGGATATCTAACCTGTGGCCGTCGGGGCCCCCCAAAATGGGGGGGGGCCACAAGAGCAGGAAAGATCAACGAATCGACACCAGACGTGTATGAACTTGACACGTTCTGATAAAGGGGCCTCCTGGGGCCTCCTGGGAGCCTCCTGGGAATCTCCTGCGAACCCCCGGGGCGTGTCCTGGGCGTCCTGCGGCCTCCTGAAGCTCTCTGGGGCCTCCTGGGGCTCCCAGGGTCCCAAGGAGGATATGTAACATGTGGTCTTCTGGGCCCCAGGCTGGACCACCTCTTGCGCGGCATCTGAGAGCTCAGAGTTGCGAGAGTGTCTTGTGCGAAACGGGCCAGACCAACTTGCGCACGGCATCTCAGAGCTCAGAGCTGCAAGGATGTCTCAGGCGAGACGGGCCGGTGTCTCGGCGAAACGTGCTGCGAGGATGTCTCAGGCGAAACGGGCCGGACCACCTCGAGCGCGGCGTCTCAGAGCTCCGAGTTGCGGGGGCCTCCTGGGGCCTCCTGGGGCCTCCTGGGGACCTCCTGGGGCTTCCTCCTGGGCCTCCTGTGGCCTCCTGAACTCCACCTGGGGTTTCCTGAAGCCTCTTGAGGCTCCCAGGGGGATATCTAACCTGTGGCCGCTTGGGCCCCTCAAAATAAAGGGGGGTCCACAAGAGCAGAAAAATCAACGAATCGGCACCGGATGTGTATTAACTTGACACGTTCTGATATGGGGGCCTCCTGGGGCCTCCTGGGAGCCTCCTGGGAATCTCCTGCGGACCCCTGGGCCTGTCCTGGGCGTCCCGCGGCCTCCTGGAGCTCTCTGGGGCCTCCTGGGGCTCCCAGGGTCCCAAGGAGGATATGTAACATGTGGTCTTCTGGGCCCCCAGGCTGGACCACCTGTTGCGCGGCATCTGAGAGCTCAGAGTTGCGAGAATGTCTTGTGCGAAACGGGCTGGACCACCTTGCGCACGGCATCTCAGAGCTCAGAGTTGCGAGAATGTCTTGTGCGCGAAACGGGCGGACCACCTCGCGCAGGGCATCTCAGAGCTCAGAATTGCGAGAATGTCTTGTGCGAAACGGGCCAGACCACCTCTCGCGCGGCATCTCCGAGGTTAGAGTTTCGATGATGTCTCAGGCGAAACGGGCCGGACCACCTCGCGCAAGGCATCTCAGAGCTCAGAGTTTCGAGGATGTCTCAGGCGAAACGGCCCGGACCACCTCTCGCACGGCACCTCGGGGCTCAGAGTTTCGAGGATGTCTCAAGCGAAACGGCCAGGACCACCTCTCGCGCGGCGTCCCGGAGCGTAACTTTTCGAGGATGTCTCAGGCGAAACGGCCAATCCCGGCCAACTCAGAAACGACAGCTGTGAGGATGTCTCAAGCGAAACGGCCCGGACCATAACATTTTTGTGAGGATGTCTTTGCTCCGACTTCCCTCGGCCGGAGTTAGCTTCTATCACAACAGCACCCCGTTCAGCAAGCTGTTTGGGGAAAAAGTTCGCCATAGATCTGGGGAGGACCCGTGTAAACCCAAGACGCATCAACGATGTTGCAATAAACCCTCCCTCCAAGTTCCTTCTTCATGGCCCCCATACAAGAGCCTCTTTTCATTCAGGGAAGTGCCCCGTCGGAAGACAACCGTCTGAGAATATGCAATCGTTCCAAAACACAACTGCTGAGATTCTAGCGCCGCGAATCAACTCGAATGTTGCGTCCTGGTAATCCTTAATAGTGCCACAACACCATTCCAGGGACGTCAACACCGCGAATCAACTTGACTGGTGCGCCCTGACATTCTCAAATCGCGCCAAGACGCAATTGCTGGGACTGCAGCCATGCGAATCCTTCAAGCCGTCGTGAACTTTGACGACGAGCGTGCGCGGCGCTGACGCGAGAGCCACATTTCGAAAACGGCCCGCCCGCCATCCCTGAAGCCGTTGCACACTTTTCAGACGAATGTGCGCGGCGTGGAGGCGAGAGCCACATTTCGGGAACGGCCCGCCCCCCATACTTTGAACTGCTTACTTTCAAGACGAACCTGCACGGCGTTAGGGCGATGACCACATGTAGAATAAACACCTTTAGAAAACGTAACACCTGCCCTCCACCCGTGAAACTGCTGCGGACGGCAAGTCTCAGGAGCATGCACGGCGAGGAAGTCTCCGGAGAAGCGCCCGGCCCGCCCTGCGGACACGTCTGGAGGTGCCACAGGGAGGAGTCATGCATCGGAGTGCGGGGGCCGAACAGTCGTTCGCTGTCTTCGGGTGCGTGGCCCCGGTGGGACTCCGTGGCCCGTCTTGCTGTTGTTCGCTATTCAGTCTTCGTTGTTTACGCAGATGATTATCGGTGGCACCCCCCCTTCCGGAGCACCTGGGGTTTTTCAATCAGCGTGCCTCTCCCGGAGCTCGCATCCTGTTTCAAACAGGGGACAGTCTTGGCCTCAGACTGCGCCCCTGGCCCCCGAACTACCACGGCAACGCCTCCCGCCCGATACTCCCTTGCAGTGAATTCGAAGTCGCGCTCTCGCGTGGGAGTCCTTCGCAGACCGTCCACGAATCGCGCTCTCGCGTGGGACCTCTTCTCGACCATCTGAAACGCCGCGCCCCGGACGCTTCAGGAATCACGCTTTCGCCTCTGACTTCCTCACGGATTACTTGGGAGTCGCGCTGTCCGTCGAGACCCCCTCGCGATTCGTGCAGGACTGACGCTTCAGGAAGCACGCTTCCGCTTCTGATTTCCTTACGGTTTCCTTGAGAATCGCGCTGTCGGTCGGGACCCCCTCGCGATTCGTGCAGGACTGACGCTCCGGCGACCCGCCCGCTCGACCCCGCCGTCCGGGCCCGCCCGCCCGGCCCGCCCCGCCCGCCCCGCCCTTCTGGTTCCGCCGCTTGCTTCTGTGGCTGCTAACCTTCAGTCGGGCACGTCCCTCTACAGGAGGCACATTCCAAAATTGATGAAAAATAGTCAGGGGACGATTGTTGGACTATGTTTGAGCATGAACTTCATCCTACCCCCCCGTGTGCTGATCGCTGTCGTGCTCCGTCCTGCTCCCTCTCTCTCTCTCACCGTTGCCCCCTCCCTTCTCCATTCCCCTCTTGCAGGGGCTGCGCCAACTGCACGTGGCAGGTAAGGGAGATGTACCTCCAAGGGGGGTGCGATCGAAGACGAGGAGGGCGGGTATCGAGGTTTCAGGACACACATGGCGAGTGGCACGCGAACAGATAAGAACGAACAGTCTTGAAATGATTGCGGTTGAAGAGAAATTGTGATTGACCCCCCCTCCGATTCACCATGTGTTTTTCAATTGAAGTGCCCCTGCCGGGGCTCGCGCCTTGTTTTTGACAAGGGAAATATTGCGCCTCATATTGGACCTCTGGCCCCCGAACGACAACAACAACAGCAACAATAAAGGTTTCTGCTTGATCACTTTCTCACAAGTGTTGAAGAATCACGCTCCCGCTGGACATTCCCATGTAAGTTATTCAGGAATCGTGCTCTCGCTTGAGACGTCCTTGCAATTCATTTACGAATCGCACTCCTCGCGCTGTGGAATCGCTCCTCTCGCTCAGGACTCCTTGTTAACTTACTCAGGAACTGCGCTTTCGCCCGAAGCTTCCGTGCTGTCCCCTCTTGGTAGGTCCTGTTGCCAGTCCCACTCGTCATCCAGCTCTCCTTCCCTCTTGCTCCCTTCCCTTCTCCCTTCCCCCACTCACTTGTTCCTCGTTCTGTCCCTTTTTCATTATGTTTGTTCCTCCTGTTTTCGGGGCTGTGCTAATTACACGTGGCAGGGGAGGAAGACTTCTCCCCAAAGGGGCACGATCAGAGACGAAGAGGGCGGGCATCGAGGGTTTGGGAGATGACACGCGAGCATATCAGAGCCAACAGTTTGTTAAACAAATTGTTGTTCTTGAACTTTCACGTCTACAGAACAATTGCACCCATCAGAGGTCTTAAGAAAACATCTGTTTTCGTGGATTCCGAGTTCTGATGAAGAAAATCAGTAATCCTGATTGGACCCTGGGCGTTTTCTTGGAGCTTCCTTCCTTCGTAGAGCGCTCATGTGCCTGGACCCGGACTGCTGTGCAAGAAAATGCCTGGAGCGAAGCCAGTTCTCTGAGCGTGAGCTGTTCGTAGCTCGGAGCTGGGGTGTATTGATGTTTTCCCCCTTCCGCCGGAAGGGGGGAACACGGCCCGTTTGTTTGTTTGAGTGTGTGTGTGTGTGTGTGTGTGCGTGTGTGTGTGTGTGTGTGTGTGAGCGTGTGTGTGTGTGTGTGTGTGTGTGTGTGTGTGTGTGTGCGTGCGTGTGTGTGTGTGCGTGTGTGCGTGGTGTGTGTGTGTGTGTGTGTGTGTGTGTGTGTGTGTGTGTGTGTGTGTGTGTGTGTGTGTGTGTGTGTGTGTGCGTGCGTGCGTGCGTGCGTGTGTGTGTGTGTGCGTGGGTGTGTGTGTGTGTTTGCACTCCTCGCGAGGGCGCTTGCCCTGCCTGCGCGCTTGCCGCCCCTCCCTTGGCGCGCTCCTCCCAGGGACTCGCGTCGGCAGCCTCGTGCCTTGTTTTTTTGTTGTTGTTGTTGTTGGTCGGGATCCTGTCGCATGTTTCCCCCCCTTCTGTTGCATCTTTCCGAGTTCCCAGTTCCACATTCTGCCCACGTCTCATATGTGCTGTCTGGCTGGTAGTCGACCTGTACACCCATGCCCTGCACAGTGCCGAGCAGCCGACAGGCATGCTCGCGTGGTTCGCTCGCTCGCTCGGGATCCTGTCGGACCCCGTGCGCGGTGGCTCCCCGTGCCTATGGCATGCTCTCCCTCGAGGGTGCCCCCTGCCGGGGCTCGCGTCGGCCGTCTCGTGCCTTGTTTTTTTGGTTGGTCGGCATCTTGTCGGACTCGATTTTTTTTTGTTGTTTTCTCGTTGGCTTTTTGTTGGTCTGGATTCTGTTGGTTGGTTGTTTTTTTTGTTCGTCTTGTGCGCGGTGGCTCCCCGTGCCCATGGCATGCCTTCCCTCCGAGGCTGCCCCCCCGCCGGGGCTCGCGCCGCGTTCTCCCTGCACGGGCGACGCCTCGCGCCTCGGACTGGGCGGCCGCGGCCTCCCCGCGCTGGCCAGCCACGCCGACGCCCGGCTCCCGCCGGGCACCCCCCCCACGGGCTTCCCCGCGGGTCCCCGGGAAGTCCAGGGGAGGCCCATGCCAAGAAGCACCCCGCTTGCCTCCAGTGCCCTGGGTTTCTTGGGTCTCGGCGGTTCTGCGATGCGGAGCGCGACGTTCCCACTCGGCGGTCTTGCGATGCGGAGCGCGACCAGGAATCAGGGGGCTTCCTGAGGTCTCAGGGTTGGGCTTCTTGTGGAAGGCTTCTTGTGGACTGGCCTCCACTGTACATAGGTTTGGTTTACTCTCAGATCCCAATCTACTTCAGTCGCCTTCCTACTTCAAGAGTCGAGTGGTTTCACTTCTTCAGGGGGCGGGCGGAAACCCAATCTGCTTCCACCGACTTCCTGTTTCATAGTTCTACCTATTTCTTCCGACCGACGGATGTTCACAATCACGGTCTCGCGCGGCACTTCGTCGCGATTTGTCCAGGAATCGCGCTCTCGCGCTGGGTTTCCTCACGACTCATTGAGACGCCGCGCCCTCGACACTTAGGAGTCACGCTCTCGCTCGGGGCTGTTTCACGATTTACTTGGGAATCGCGCTATCGCTCGAGACTTCCCCGCGATTCATGCAGGATTGACGCTTCAGCGACCCGCCCACTCGAGCCGGCCGTCTGGGCCCGCTCAGGGTCCGCCCGCCCGACCCGCCCGTCTGGTTCTTTCGCTTGTTTTTTCTGCTCCTAGCCCCACCCTGATAATCTCTCTCGTGCTCCATCCTTCTTCCTCCCCCCTCTCTTCCACACGTGGCAGGTGATGAAGCTGAGACCGCAAGGAGGGTACGGTCAAAGACGAAGAGGGCGGGTATCCAGGGATCGGCATATGCACGCGACGAAGAAGAGCGAACAGTCTTAAAGTGATTGTTGTTGGTTGTTGTCGTCGTCCTCGCCCGCGACCCCCGTGCGACCCCCTTGCCGCAAGGGGGTCGCACGGGCGTCGTCGGGGTCCCCCTAGCAGACCCGCGCTAGCAATGCCCTAGCCATCTAAACCTCATGGCGTGTCCGCCATCAAAACCCATGGCGCGGGGGCCTATTGCCATAGCCTTGGAAAGTCCGTCTTAACCCTTGCGACCCCCCCCGCGACCCACTCTGCGACCCACTCTGCGACCCACCCTGCGACCCCTTCCTGCGACCCACCGCGCGACCCGCCGCGCGAGAGCCACCGCGCGACCCATCCACTCCGCGCCCGCCCCCTCACTCGTGTCCGCAACTGCGGGGTGCCGCACGGGAAGCAGGAATGGGGCCTCGTCCTACACCCCTCGGCCTCCAGGAGGCCCGGTCGGACGACTAGGACGAGAATAATAAATCCGTTCCAGAGCGCTCCGCAACGCTCTCAGAGCGTTCCAGAGCTTTCTGAGAAGGCCGCGGCGCCCGACACTGTCCCCCGGCGACACGTGAGAGCGAAGCTCAGAAGACGGCGAACTTCGGACCCGACAAGTTCACTTGCGAACGACGGCGAGGCCTGCATCGAGCGAAGTTAGTTGGCGAGAAAGCGAGAGCGCCGAGCGGCCGCAGGGATGAAGTTAGGAATTCCGCATGGGAGCAGCATGGTCCGTCCGCGCGCCCCACGCCCTGACCTATCGCGGCGGCACAGCGCGATGTCGCACGCACAAAAACGCATGCGCCAGTAATCACTGGCACAAAGCAGACCCGAATGCGCATGATAGCCAGGATGCGCGATGCGACTGCGAGTGCGATTCCGACTGTAATCCCGGAAACGGACGCGAAATATTAAATATCGTAGCGTTGGGGCCACGGGCGATAATGATGCTGCCCGCATGGTGGCGATCATGGCTCGGATCCTGCGAGCAGCACCACCAGTGCAAACATAGACGTTTTCATTCAGATTCGTGCACCTATTCGGCACAAGATACCGTATGTCTTTGGTATTTGATGCTAATGCACACCGCTACGTGTATGGTCTAATACCAAGTCTGACACGTGCGACATGTGAGTACATCCTCCAGAGCCGCCGGGTCTCAGAGATTCTGGATTTATCCTCACCCGAATTTGACCTCTTCCTGGCTTCGTCCTGCCCAGGAGGAGGGGCTCCAGGAGGCCCTCGGCCTCCAGGACGAGGAGCCCCAGGAGGCCTCGGCCCAACCCCCCCACTCGGCGGCCCCCCCCCAGGTGTCCGCCTTCGGGGCGCCGCCGCTGGCGCTGCAGCGCCGCCCCGGGGCGCTCGTGGGGCCGCCCAGCCACCCGGCGGGCCCACCCCCCGGCTGGCGCAGCCCTCTCCCTCTCGGGGGTTGCTAAGGGTGCCCCTGGCCCAAGGTGCCCCCAGCTCTTCGCTCCAGTTCGGGGCCCCCTGGGGCCCTCTGGGCCTCGTGAGGGTGCTCGGGAGACCATGGAGGCCCCCCTGGAGGTCCCGGGGGCACCTTCCGAACTGGGGATCGACCACAGAATCGACCCCCACATTCATGTCCTGCCGAGTCTGCGAAACATGGGTAGAATACCCCGTAGATCGTCTGACTATTCTGCGTCTGTTGCTCATGAGCTCGACGAGGCAGTTCATTCTGGGGCACATCGAGTCTGCAGTCGATCCCCGACTCGAGCCTTGGGCCGGGGGCACTCGCCCCCTTTTAGGACTGCATGAACAGTACCGCCCTTCAGAGGGCATTGACGGTGCCGTATTTGTGTACACTTGCCAGTGTAGCATCTGCCTCCTGGTTTTGTATGCCAGGTGAGCGCTTTTTATTCGGCGCTTTGGCATTGGGCGGAAAGGAGGGGGAAGGGGTGGGGTCTGGCTCTGGAGGACCACTGCTGAGTGCGTCTGTTTGCAGCAGGCGCGTCCGTCCATCATGGGGGAGGCCCCACCTGCTCGGAGCAGGCGCCCCGAACGGCCAAGATCTGCTCCACAGGGGGGGTGGGGGAGGGGAGGGGGGGTGCGAGGGCCCGCGCCGATATCGGCAAAACAGCGACTAGAACAGCGACCACCAGGGGGCGCTCCCAGCAGCACCCGGCCCTCCGCCAGAGGCCCTGGCGCGCGCACGGGGCGGGCCAGGAGGAGGGCCCGCCCCGCGCTGCGCTCCGCCGCGCAGGGTTGCGGCGTGGCTGGGGCGGCGTGGCCGCTGCGCCCCCCGCCGTTCGCCACCCCCTCGCGTCACCTCGCTGCCTCCCATGGTTTTTACGTCGGACGTGTCGCTCTGGAGGAGGGATCTTCGAGGATAGTTAAAACATCGCCTCGGGACGATGTTTCGATCCTTTTTTGGGTGATTGTTTGGAGCATGTTTGGGCCACTGCTCCACTCTTCCAATGCCCGCCTTCGTTGAAACGATCCCCATCCCCATCCCCTTCGAGACCCCCACCAAGTTACCACCCCAGTGAGGGACACACCCCTCGAAACCCGAAGGGAACGACCTGTATCCCCATCTAGGGGGCTAAATCGGCCAGTGGGGCCCAGGCCACGCCGCTGGGGATGGGGATCGGTTCAACGATGCTCAGGAGGGCATGCCCGACCTAACCCCGGGCTCTTCGTTCCTCCCGGGCCCCCGCGGGGGCCGGTTGGGGGGTGGGCGGGGGGGCAACGACCGCCGCCGCGCGCGGCGGCGCGAGCGCGACCTCCCTCGCCCGCCCGACGTGCTGCACAGCCAGGAGCACGTGCAAGCAAGTACGGCAGGTTCGTGTCGTGTCGACCGGCGGCGACCCCGCCAGCGGCGTTCCACGTTGTACGCCGCGGGCGACCCAGAATCGTTCGATGTGGAACGATTGGGACGTTTCGAAAACGGCCGATCGCGTAAGGTCGAACGGCCCCCGCGGTGTCAGGAGCCAACGCCGAGGTCGACACGACACGAACCTGCCGCACTCTCAAAACATTTGCGGCGAGCGAGGGGGAGGGGGGGGAAGAAGGATCATGCCTTCTCGGATAATGCGGGGGGGGCTTCTCAGAAGCCCTCGCGCCTCCCGGGGAGCTTGCTCGCGTGTCCGGCGGGGAGGCCCACAGAACGCTTTTCAGGGAAGGCCAGGGGGACTTCCGCGAGCCTCCCGAGAAGGCCCTCTCCTTCTCTCAGGAGGGGAAAAACACACACAGACACAAGTAATCGTCGATTCCCAGGAAGATATGGGAAACTATGGGAAGTGGGGGGGAAGAGAAAAACCCAAGACATCTGGGAAAATATACGGAATCTTTTTATTTGTGTGTATTTGTTTGTGTGTCCTGGGACCCCTTTATTCTCACCTCCTCCCCCCCCTGGGCCTCGCCGCCGATCTTCGCAGCGCCCTCCGCGCCCCTCGTCGGCCCCGCTCCGCCTCGCGCCGCGCAACAAAAGAAACAACCCGGCGGGCGGCGTTGGGCCGTTTTTCCTGGGCCCCGGGGCCGTCGGGAAGCGGCCTCCGAGAATCGGGGGCGGAAAAAAGAAGGGGATGATGACCAGGGGGGGGGGGGGGATGTCATGGCGGGGGGCATGATATTTCCCCAGATGTCATGGCGCCTCCTTCTTATTTCATTACGTCCCTGGCCCCCCCGCGGGGCCGCGCACATGCCGCTGGTCATGATTTGCACCCCCCTCTCTTGGACACCCCCCTCTTGGCCGCTCCCAGGAGAAGAGCAGCCCGTCCTTGAGCATGTTCTTTGGGGTGGAGGGCAAAGGGTGAAATCTGAAATGCCGTCTCGATGGATGTTCGAGGCTTGGATCTGCAAAGGGTGAACCACAAGACGGATTGATCTTCGAGGTGCAGAAGCCCATATGGATTTCACCCTGAGCCCTCCACCCCAAGAAAATGCTCAGGTCCTGGGGAGCCCTGATTCCAGATCCGCCGGACTGTTTTTCCGGTCTAGATCGTTGTCGGGAACTCATGTCAAAACATGCGAAAAGGAAGGGCGGCAATGTCCGCTTCAGAGAAGCAGGGCCGATATTTCAGCAAAAGTATGGCGAAACAGCGGCGGCAAAGTCGGGCGTACTTTGCCGTGGCAAGTTCGGCCCTGCCTTGCGAAACTGTCACGAGGACGGCGGATCCGGAGTGACGGCTGGGGGTCGACGTATCCCCCCCCCCAGTGAGCTTGTTCCCCCCCCCCCCCAGCGTTGCTCCTGAGCCTGTCCTGGGGCGGCGAGGGCCGAGGAGTCGCCTGCGGCACCAGAACACCCGGAGGCACCATCGCCGTATCCACTCCATTCCTCTCGTTCCTTCTCCTCCTCCTCCACCTCGTCCTCCCCCGTAGCCGTTTTGGCTCAAAATGGTATTGACCTGCGGGCAGAACAAAGGCATTTCTGATCCGAGGCTGATCCCCGCTGCTTTTTCCACCTGGTCCGCCCCAGGTGTGGAGTGCTGCACCAGCCTGTGGCGCCGCTTTAGTTTTGGTGGGCTCCTGGAGAACCACTCGTACGGCAGACGGACTCATTCGCGATGGGGCGGAATGGACAGCACCTTGCCTGCGAAGAGTGTGGCAACTGGCTCTATGAAAAACGCTTGCTCTGGCAGAAGGGGTAGTGCAAGTGCGGGTGCTGGATGGGGATCCCGACCAATCAGAAACGTGCGGCTTGGGACACTGTCGACGAGGGCAAGGGCTGGGGCTGGACTTGAGAGGACGGCAAGGACGTCGGGAGCTGGTGCCCATGGTGGGGGCCCACCCCAACGAAGCTCAACTCCGACGAGGGCGCGGCCATGGCACTCTAGGTTTTCGTAGGTGGGAATGCCACGCTCGCCAAGGATATTGAGGATATCAGCAGCAATCATCAGCCCCCGCCACCACCGCCCAAGCAACCCGACGCCTAGCAGGCCCTGGCCACAGGCCAAGAACATGCAGCAGAAGACCCAGAAGTGGTTGCTGGACTGCGAGGATGAGTGGACCGCCTGACCAAGCACACCAGGCAGACGATCGAGAAGCGTGACAAGGCCTTGGAGGAGGTCCAGGAGGCGGACCTGACAAGGGCCCAGGCCTCGGAGTACTACTTCCGCAATGGCGGGCAAGGCGACACTGTCAAACCGTATGACGAGTAGGAGGAGGACACTGGCGACGCCATCCTGGACTTCACGGTTGGTGGCCGCTTCCTGGATGCATCCTTGGACGACCACGAGTATGTATTGCCAAGGACGCTGTGCTGGCGTTCCGTGTCAAGGTGGGGTAAACTCCAGCAGGCAGGCCAGGGCTCGCTCAAGAAGATCGAAGACGCCGACAGGGAGTTGGCCAAGCATCAGGCCGACATCCGTAAGCAGCACGTCGCCGAGGCCAAAGGTACAAAGAGCAGGATGAGGAGCACCAGAAGCTCATCCTCCAGCAGGCGAAGCTGCAACCGAACCTCCGCAATCATTTCGAGAAGAAGCGTAGGGTAGCGGAGAATAGAGATGCTGTCCCAGTCTCATGGGCGGCCCCTCAGGGGGCCAATGAGTCGAACGGCGAGTGCGCAGTTGAGTGGCCCACGGCAGCCGCCAAGGTTATCAGCCCACAGGTGCAGCATCAGCGGCGCGAGGTGCTACAGGCCTTCTCTGCCAAGGTCAAGGCGGAGCGCGCCTCCGCCGAGACGGGCGAGGGCCAGCAGAGGGCAGATGGGTTTTTCTCCGCCGGCTGCCGGGGCCGGAGCTGCTTGCGCTGCTGGCAGCCAGGCAGGCGACGCAGGGCAGCCAGGAGGGGGGGGGGGGGGGGGGCGCTTGTGAAAGGATGCGGGCGTCTCCCGCGCGGCCCGGCACCACTGGCGGGCGGCAGTTCTTCTTCGCCGCGCGGAGAAGTGGGGGCCGCAAGCCCGCGAGCGCATCAACGAGTGCCCGGAGAAGCGCCCGCAGGTAGCCGCGATTGGCGCGCGCGCGCGAGGCCCGCGTCGCGACGGCCAGGGATGCCCAGGCGAAAGCGATCTTGAACCGAGACGGCCGACGGCGACCCCAGCGCACTTGTCGGGGAGCAGCGAGGAAAGCAGCCGTGGAGGCGAGGTGGCCATGGCGAAGAGGTTCCTCCAGACCACCTCGCTGGAGCACGCGAGGTAGGAGACGACCGAGAAAGGCGAGGCGGGCCCGCCCCGAGGGTTCGCGGCCGCCGCGATCCACCCGAAGGCGGACAACGTTGCATATGTCGTGGCGCACGCGGTACCGAAGTGGGGCGCAGGCGCACCCGACCAGAGCAAGCTGGCACTCCTTGCGGCCTTCCTCAGGGCGATCGATGGACCTCGAGCGGCGTCTTCAGCTTGACCGGCGGGGGGTCGCGCGGTCGCGAAGAATGTCCTTGTCCTAGGTCCGACCGGAACTGCGCGGCGCGCCGGGACTTCGCGGGGGGCGCGGTGGAAGGCGCGCTGCGGGGTCGTAGTGCTCTCCGGGGGCCCTGCCAGGAACGGCGGGCACGCGCGCCCCGGCCCCCCCTGGGCCTGCTCTGGGCGACCGGGCCCAGCGGCCAGGCGGGCCCCCGCAGCAAGCGGAGCAAGGACAATATGCGAAAGCTGCAGGCGAGGCAAGAAAGGCTACCCGAAGAGGAGCAGGAGGCCTTCATGCAGCTTCGGGTCCGATGCTCGGGGCAAGGGGAGAGGGGGTGCCGTGGGCGCGTGGTCAACAAATCTGGGGGCCGTGTGGGATGGCGCACTGAAAGGATGCTCGGCCCTTCGATCGGCTCTCCACCACGCCCTTCTGGATGAGGCAGGGAGAGAGATGCGTCTGGCCTGATCCGCCCTCCTCCTCCTGGACCTGAAGACCTGCGACATGGTCGGACCTGCGACATGGTCGGCCTGGCCCGGCTCCTGGGGCTGGCGTTGCAGGTGAAGTGCCCCGCCGTCGTGGCTTCGCTGGAGGTGGAGCTTCTCCTGGCCCGTGCGTCCTCAAGGACCGCCGCCGCCGCGGCGCCAGTGACCTGCTCTGGCCGACTTGATCGGCGGCGGCGAGGGGGGCGCCCTTGGCCCAGGTATGCATCCATGGAGGGCTTGGCCAGGCGCGCCAGGCAGCCCCAGCCCCGTCAGCATCCTTGAGGGCTTTCGCGGGCGGCGCGACGGCGAGGCGCGGGGGGTCGCGACGGGCTGTCAAGGAAGGAGCTGGACGGAGAAGGCGCCGCGAGAAGCAAATTGCGCGGCTGGCCAAGGCAAGGCGGGCAGGAGAGCTGTGCGCATGAGGAGAATGAGGGAACGCGCTGCTCTAGCCTCGGAGGCCGGAGGGCTCTGGAGCGCGGGGGCCTCGCCGCAGGCCGCGCGCGGCTGCCGGCCGCGAGGGCTCGCGCCCTCGCGCGTCAAGCAGCCGCGGCGGCAGGCTGCGGCCGCCGCGGGGGGGCAGGTCGGAGGCCGCTGCCTCGCCAGCCCCGGGCCAGCGGCGGGGGGGCCGGCCGTCGAGTGGGGGGCCCAGCCCCTGGGCCCTTGGCTCTGCCTCTGGGAGACAGCGCCCGAGATGCACGCGGGGATAAGGAAGGCGCGGTGCAGCGTCAGAGGCGCTCTCCACGCGGCAGGGCGAGCTGACAGGTGGCGCGCGGGGCGAGCGGGCCTGTCGGCGCGGTCATCGCGACGCCCGTGGGCCTCGGCCAGGAGCGTTCGGCAACGGCGTGGATCAGACCGGAGACAGGGCAAGCAATCACGAAGGGGCACCTGCGGAGGAAGACTTCGGCAGCCTTCGGCAGCTGCATCGATCTCGCCAGGCCATCCTGCACGACGCGCGCGATGATGCGCGACGGCAGCTGCGGAGACATGCAGCCGAGCATGAGGGCGGCTGCGACTTGGCAGATGGAGCTGGCGTTCTGCATGCACGCCGCGACCAAGCCCCCAGAGACCAGGGCGCAGATAAACCAGGACACGGGCAACCAAGGAAACGACGCCCTTTTCTGCAGAACCGCATTTTCAAACACCCGTGCTTGTTTGCTTTGTTGCGCTGCAGGATTCGGATTTGTGTCCGGGCGTGGGGGGGGGGGGTCTCGCAGACTTTCACGGCCTATGTCCAGATTCGTTCTGGAAGCGCTGCAGTGCAGTATTTTGTTCGTGCCGCCGTCTGGAAACCTTGGTTTCGAGGGGCGTTGGGCACCCGGGTCTAGCGCGCCCGGGTTTGCGGCGCCCTGGCGCGAGCGAAGCTGGCGCGCCAGGAATGGCGAATGGTGAGCGGAGGTCAGCGGTGCGGCTTGCGGTGGCGCAAGGGGGCACCTCGTGGAGATTGAGCGCCCGCGGCGCGGCGTGTCGGACGAAGCGCTGGCCCGCAGGATCTGGAGATGCCCAGCCAAATCCAGCGACAGGGAGTTCAGGCCGCCCGAGCACCCGGCGCCGAAGACGTCGCAATCGGTGGACGGTGGGTCTGCCCTGCGGACGAGAGGGCTCGCGTCCAATTCACTCACCGCGCTGGCCTTCGATGAAGGAAATGTTGCATGTGAGATGATGCTATGCGGAATGGGCGCTTTAGACGATTATCGTGAAGGCTGTGCTCTCGCTACGTTCGGAGGCGGACCAGAGGGGGGGGGCGCTCTGATGACCGGCGCCGCGGGAGGTGCGGCGCGGCTGTGGCTGCGCTCGTGTGGCGCGAAGGTGCCCGGCAGCTACGCGCCATCGTGGCCGTGGTCACCCCCGGATTTTCGCCGATCCGTGCCCCGCGCGGATGTCCTTGCCCTCGCCATGGTTCTAGAGTTAGGGGCTCCTGCGCTATGTTATCTTTCGTGCAGGAGTAGGAAGGCCACCAAAGGCCCCAGTGAGAATCTCTGGGCTAGGATCCGAGTTGCCCGTGCTGACCGCCACGTTGCGTTCCAGCGGGTTGCCTCGCGTGCTGACGAGGACGAGAGCTGACGGCGCATGGCCGCGGACCGCGCCTTCTTCTTAGCCGCAGGCAGCGCGGGCGCAGACTGTGGGGCTGGGGTGTCGGCGGAAAGGGCTTGGGGGGGATTCGTACTCCATGGGGCCCCCCACGCTGACCCCTGGGATACCACCGCTGCCATTGTCCGTAGGAGAGCGCGCAAGGCCTTGGAGCTGTGTCTGGGCGCGGACTCGGCGAAGGCGGAGCGTGAAGAGTCTGCGCCTCTGGTTGTGCGACGCCCGGGCGCAAAGTTAGCGCTGCGCGAGTCGGTTCGCCCTGTTGTTCAGTGCGGGGCGAAGTGGCGGTGTCAGCTGCAAGCCCAGATTGCGCATGCGTCCTCGTTGTAGAGCTGCGCCGCGCTGCGTGCGTCCCGCCGCATGTCCCCGGCGCGCCTCCCCTCCCGAGCTCAACTCTGCCCCTGTGGCTTCTGGAGCCTCGGGGAGAGACGCTCCGAAGAGCCTCGGGGGGAGGGCGTTGCATGAGTCGCACAAGCTCGGTGACTGGGATAAGTTCTGCATGACGTTTATCCACGAGTGTAGCCACTGTGCCGTTGGAGATTTCCGTCGCGTGGAGGTGGCCTGTCTTGGCCGTTCCAGGAAGGGTGCTGAGAATCTCTCTCGAATTCGCAAGGGGGCTATACGCGAGGAGGGAGGGCCCCCCCAAGCCTGCTCGGGCAGTGATGCAGGCGCGTCTCGTTGTTGAGGCTAGGGGTTGGGCCCCCACGTCCGGGGGGTCCGAGGGCCCTGCTCAAGCTGCCGACGCCTCGCCAGGTGTGCCTTCGGGCGGTGTTGGCCACTTCGGTAGGGATCAGAACTGGCCTGCGTGTGGGTCCCTATGAAAGTGCTGTTCTGGGATGTTGCTGCATGGTTCCTAAGCCAACTGAAGGTATGCCTCCCTTGGAGAGAGGGCGAGATACGGCACCGGAGAAGTGACGGGCCACCGGACTCCAAGGGTCGCAGGTGTCGGTGCCTACTCTCACTCATGATGCTGAGGCCATGTGATCTGCGCCGTGTGGGCGGCATCATATCGAATCATTCTAGTTGAACCCTCCTCCTCCTCCTCCTCCTCCTCCTCCTCCTCCTCCTCCTCCTCCTCCTGTTCATTATCCTCCTCCTCCTCCTCCTCTCCTCCTCCCTCCCTCCTCCTCCTCCTCCTCCTCCCCTCCCCCTCCCCCTCCCCCATCCTCCCCTCCTCTCGCTCGTCCCCCCCCCTCGTTCCTCGTTCCTTTCTTTCTCCTCCTCCTCCTCCTCCACCTCTTTCTCGCCCCTCCTCCTCCTCCTTCTCCTCCTCCTCCTCTTCGCTTCTCGTTCTTCGCCCCTCACTCACCGCTTTTCCCTTCTCCTTCTCCTCCTCCCTCGTCCTCCTCCTCCTTCTCCTCCTCCGCTTCCTCCTCCTCCTCGCCACTCCCACCCCCAGGAGTCAGGAAAGTGGTCCAGAATTCTGGGGGCCGACGTTGCGAACCAGACCCCGAGATCGGAGTCCTGGACCCGCGGCGGGCGTTCCCACTCGCCGCCGTGCCGCCAGAGGCTTGGAGCCTCGGCACCAGGGCATCCCACGCCTCGCTCTAGATTCTCAAGTGAGCGACGCAGGAAGGCGGCGTCTTCTTCACCGACATATGTAGGCGCGGAAGCGTCCCGCTTGGGGTCCCGCGTGGGTGCCCTCGTGTCCAATGTGGCGTGGCGCGGTGCCGATCCGCGTAAGCCACCACGCAGGCTCGCTATGCCATCTCGCGTAAGGCCCGTTTCTTTTCCGTCGCTCAAGTGAAGGCTCGGCCCCAGGACACCCAGCGTGTCGTTCTGTACTTTTTGAGGTTGTTGGGCGCTTTCGCTCGAGAGAGGTTCCCAGGCGTGTTCGTGAACTCCCGGAGGCTGCCCAGCCTGGGGGCGCTCGCCAGCAGCCTGCGCCTCGCCGAGGGCGCTCCTGAGGTGCCCGAGCTGGCCCAGAAACAGCTGCTGGAGACCCGAGCTGTGACCCGAAAGCCAGACCTCCTCGATCCTCCTCCTCCTCGATCTACCTCCTCCTCCTCCTACTTCTCCTCGATCTATCTCCTCCTCCTCCTCCTCCTTCTCCTCCTCCTCCTCCTCCTCCTCCTCCTCCTCCTGCTCTTCCACCCACCTCCTCCTGCTCTTCCACCCACCTCCTTCTCCTCCTCCTCCTCCTCCTCCTCCTCCTCCTCCTCCTGCTCCTCCCACTCTTCCTGCTCCTCCACCGCCTCCTCCTCCTCATTCTCCTCCTCCAGCGCCTCCTCCTCCTCCTGCTCCTCCTCCTTCTCCTCCTGCTCCTCCTCCTCCTCATCATCCTCCTCCCCCTCCACCTCCACCTCCCCCTCCTCCTCTTCCCCCTTCCTCCACCAGATGGATGCTTCTGACCTTTGGGTCTTTGTCAGCTTCGGGGCCCTCTTCGGGCCCCGCGGGGGCCCCCAGGAAGGGGTCGAGGTCTTCCCAGGCCTGCCGTCAGCCTGGATTAGTAAGGTCGCCCCTGCCGAATCCAGGGCACCCTCGTGCCCTGCGTCTCCGGGCTCCTGTGCGAGGCGTTCCTTTGCAAGCACGTCGTCTTCGGCACCGCCTGATCCCGAGGCTTTGCCTCCTCCTGGCCTCGCCGTGAGGCCGCTCTCCTTCTGCCCCCCCTCTTTGTTTCTTCAAGCTTCGCGCGGCCCGCTCAGCTTCGACCGGAAGAGGTGCGCTCTCGACCCGCGAATCAAACAAGACGTGTCCTGCGTCTCCGGACCCATGCCCCCGACATTCCTGTGGCAGTGTGGCCCTCGGAAGGGTCTTGTTTCCTCTCGCGTGCCCTGTCCAATCAAGTCCGACTGCATGCCAGGTGATGGCAGTGGAGAGGACTGGTCGAAGGTTTTCGGGCGCCTGTTGCTCTTCTCAGGCATTATGAAGCGCCTTAGTCACCTGATTAAGTTGAGTCCGCCGCCGCCGTGGATCCGTCCCCGACCGTGCATCGGCGGCGCTGCCGCCCGCTGCTGCCGGCTGATGGTCGAAGGTTCTCATTCATAGTTTGCTCTTCCTGGGCTTCCTGTAACGCCCTCGTCGCCGCAGTTGGTGCACTGGCGGCGGGTCCGCCGCCTGCTGTTGCTGCCAGCTGACGGTTGAAGGTTCTCGTGCGCGCTTCGCTCTTCTTAGGCCTCAGGGTACGCCCTCGTGACCACAGTCGCAGCATCGGCGGCGGGCCCGCCGCCTGCTGCTGGCGGCTGCCGGCAGGAGGTTTCTGGAAGTTTTTCGCTCATTCTAGTACTCCTGGAGCGCCCTCGTCGCCGCAGTTGGTGCATCGGCGCCGCCGCCGCCGCCGCCGCCGCCCGCTGCCGCCGGCTGCTGAGGTCGAAGTTTCTTTGGCGTTTTAGCTGCTCTTCGGCCTTTTGGATCGCCCTCGGCGCCGCAGTCGGATCCGCCACCGCCCCTGCTGCCGGTTGCCGGTCGAAGGTTGTCAGGCGCTTCGTGACTCCCGAAGGAGCTTGTCTTCGAGGGTCCTACGTGTGGCTTCTGGGGCCAGTGGGCGCACTGCGCGATGCAAGATCGGTGGCCCGTGGTCTCTGGTCGTGACTCGGGGTGCTCTGGCCATGGCCCGTGGTCTCTGGCCGCGGTCTCCTGTCGCTGTTCTCGGCAGGCTCTGGTCTCCAGTCGTGGTCTCTTGTCGGGGCCCGCGGTCGCTGGTGGCGGCCCGCGGTCGCTGGCCCTGGCGCCTCGCCGGAGCCCGAACAACAGCCAAAGTAAGCATGCAGGATGTTTCGGCCCAATCTCCGCCTTGTGACATTCTGGATTCAAAGCCCTTCTATACCCCCTTGCGGCGGGACCCCCTTGGGCCAACCACTCCTTGATGCGCAGTCCTCCTGCGTTGCGTTGGGTTCTCGCTTTGGTTACAGTCGGAGCGCTGAAGAAGGAACCTTTTTCGTTGGGGAGGGGCTCGGTGCTCCTTGATTGTTGTGCACTTTGCCGAAGGGTCCCCCAAGGTTTCCCATGGGAAATCGAAGTTCAACTCTTGGGACAAAAGGGCCTCGCTCCCCATTCAGGGTTCCTTAGGTCAACGCCCCGACTGTAGCCAGGAGAGGAAAAATCACACAGACACAATTAATCGTCGATTCCCAAGAAAATATGAGAAAATATGGGAAGTGGGGGGGAAGACGAAACCCCCAAAAATGCAGGAAAATATGGGGAATCGTTTTATCTAAGTGTATTTATTTGTGTGTCCTGGGTCCCCTTCATGTAGAGCAATGTGGTCTCCACCCCTTCTCCTCCCGATGTCCCTCCTCCTCTTCTCCCGCCTCTCGTCCTTCCTCCGCTCCTCTCCTGCGGGACCCTTTTAACGAACTGGACCCACCACTCGGGAGGCATCCCTTGTGGTGGGCGCTATGGTATGCCCCCGCGCCTGACTGCCAGGCCTCTTGCCTCGCCATCGTTTGGGGGGCTGCGATCTGCGAACGGGCCGCCACTCTCGAGGGCTGCCGGGGAGCCCAGCGGAGCGGCGACGTACGCGGATCTAAATATGACCCCGCCATTCCTGGGGGGCTGCGATCTGCGTCACTGTCGCCACTTTCGAGCGCTGCTGGGGGGGCCAGCGGAATGACGTCATACGCGGATCCACAGGAGACCTCGCCAACCCTGGGGGGCTGCGATCTTTGAAACTGTCGCCACTTTCGAGTGCTGCTAGGGGGGCCAGCGGAGTGATGTCATACGTGGATCCACATGAGACCTCGCCATCCCTGGGGGGCTGCGATCTTTGAAACTGTCGCCACTTTCGAACGCTGCTGGGGGAGACAGTGGAGTGATGTCATACGTGGATCCACATGAGACCTCGCCATCCTGGGGGGCTGCGATCTTCGAAAAAGTCGTCACTTTCGAGCGCCGCTGGGGCGGACAGTGGAGTGATGTCATATTCGGATCCACATGAGACCTCGCCATCCCTGGGGGGCTGCGATCTGCGAAATGGGCGCCTTTTTTCGAGGGCTGCTGGGTCCGGCGGTGTGACGTCCGACGCATGCTTAGGTTAGATCTCGCCATCCATACCCGGGCGTCTGCGATCTGCGACACAAGCGCCACTTTCGAGGGCTGTGGCGCTATACGCGGACCCGAGGGCTGCTGGGGGCCCGAAGGAGTGACATCTTACGCAGATCAGAGCGGGACCTCGCCGTGGCTGGGGGGATGCGAACTGCGAACTTGTCGCCATTTTCGAAGGGCTGTTGGAGGGTCCAGCGGAGTGACGCCATACGCGGATCTAAAGTAGACCTCGCCATCGTTGGGGGGTTGCGATCTGCGAAATTGTCGCCACTTTCGAGTGCTGCTGGGGGGGACAGTGGAGTGATGTCATACTCGGATCCGCATGAGACCTCGCCATCCCTGGGGGGCTGCGATCTGCGAAACGGGCGCCTTTTTTCGAGGGCTGCTGGGGGGGCGAAGGAGTGACGTCATACGCAGACCTCAATTAGACCCCGCCATCCCTGGGGGGTTGCGATCTGCGAAACTGTCGTCACTTTCGAGGGTTGCTGTGGTGTCCTGCGGAATGACGTCATACGCGGACCTACATTAGACCTCGCCATCCCTGGGGGGGTGCGAGCTGCGAAACAGTTGCAACTTTCGAGGCCTGCTGGGGGTTCCAGCGGAGTGACGTCATACGCGGACCTCAAATAGACCTCGCCATTAGTGCTGGATTGCGATCTACGAAACTGTCGCCACTTTCGAGTGCTGCTGATGGGGGTCCAGCGGAGTGGCGCTATACGCAGACCTCAATTGGACCTCGGGGGGCTGCGATCTGGCTGCGATCTGCGAAACTGTCGCCACTTTCGAGGGCTGCTCGAGGGTCCAGCGGAGTGACGTCCCACGCAGGCTTAAATTTGACCTCGTCATCCTTGGGGGACTGCGATCTGCGAAACAGCTGTTTTGTTCGAGGCTATTGGAGGCTCCAGCGAGGTTGCCCTACGAAAATCAAGATGAGACCTCGCAATCCCTGGGGGGGGTGCGAACTGCGAAGCTGTCGCCTTTTTCGAGGCTACTGGGGGCTCCAGCGAGGTTGCCCTACGATGATGAAGATTCGACCTCGCCATCCCTGTGGGGCTGCGAACTGGGGGGGAGACAAAAACCCAGAAAATATGGAAAAATATGGGGAATCATGTTATTTGTGTGTATATTTATTTGTGTGTCCCAGGGCCCCTTCATTTGTGCTTCTCTCCCCCCCCCACCCCACTGTCGGCTCGGCCGCGCTGCCTGGCTGCGCTGCGCCAGCGCCGGCTCGTCCTCTGAGCGCTGGCGCCGCGCGGCGCGGGCGCCGCCTCCTTTTGCGCACACCCCCGACACCCTCGCGCCGCGAAGAGCTCACGACGGAAGCCGTCCTCGGCCTCCGAGGGCCCTCGGCCGGCCCTGGGGCCGTCCCCTGGGAGAGCGCCGGGGGCGGAGCAGAGAGGGGGGGGATGACCAGGGGGGGGGGGGCGGATCTCTCGTGGCGTGGGCCATGATCTTTCGCCAGATCTCGAGGCGCCTCTTCTCGTTTCACGTCGTCTCCCGCCCCCCCCCCTTAGGCCGCGCACCTGCCGCCGGCCATGACTTGCACCCCCCTCCCCCTCTTGGACGCCCCCCTCCCGGCCGCCCCCGGGGGAGAGGTGTGTCCCCGGGCGGAGGCCCAGAAGCAGCGTGGTGAACCAAAACTTGCTGCGCCGGCGGCGAGGCACAGGGCAGGCCTGCGCTGGCGAAAAGAAAGGCCTGAAAGGGGGTTGCCGTGAGGGCGGGTTGTGCCACCATGCAAGAGAGGGGGGCCGTGAACAGAAGCATGGCATCGGCTGTGGGCGACGATCTTTTCTGCCGGCTCGCCGGTAGTGTTCGAGAGCGCTCTTAGACGGCGCGGCCGCTGGCCGCCCTGTCCTGGAGAGGAGGCGGGGCGCTGGTGCCTGGTCCACACAGTGGCAGCCCGAGCGTGGGCGCCTCCGAAGCGATGGCCTCTAACGAGATGGTAGTTTCGGTTGGCCCCTTCGGCGGGTCAGTTTTGGTGGCGGTCTCGACTTTCATTCGGGTCCAAAGGATGGCCGATCCTTGGACGTGGGCCGTGGTTTTCGGCGGGGTTCGGCCGCTTTGACGATAGCAATGTCGACCCTGGTGGCCTTGTCCCATTCCGTGTGTTAGACTTCGCATTGCCATTTGATGGATGTGAGAACTTCCGCAATTTGCGCTATCGTGGCGCTCCGTGGTTCGATGCCCCTGGCACGGTACTCAGCGTTAGCCAGTGTAGCACCGGTTTCTCGGAGCTCAAGATCGGCTTGCTTGGTTCGTTCGCGTCAGGTTTGACACGGATTCCCACCCTGTTGTCGGCACGGATGGTTCCTAAGGCGTTCAATATTTGTGAGGCCTGGTGTGCATCTTGTAGGGTAACTAGTTAATTGGCTGCCTTGGTGCCACACCGCGGTGCACTCACTGGGCGCTGGGCCCTTAGTGCCGTTGTAGCTGATGCCGGACTGAATGCCACCTTGTCCAGAGGCGGCGAGGACGATCGGGATGTCCGTTGGTTTGATGCCAAGTGTGGCTGTGAGCCTGCGTTTGACCACGGCCGTGCCGTGTCGACGCCGCAGTCTCATGGGTTCCTGGTTTTGCGCGGTGCGGACGTGATATGTGAAAATGGTTGTGAAGGCGTCAGTGAGGTCTTCGTCCAGCTGCTGGCGCGCCTTGTCACGCCTGGTAGACTTTTGGCGCTTCTCTGCCTTTTGTTGATCCGTGCCCGTTCCGCCTGATGGGAGCAGCTCCCGAGAATTAGAAGGTGAGCAGCTCCTCGAGCGCTGGCGTGACTGCGATCGCGTGAATTTGACATACGCTCGAACGTCTGATCAAGAAACCTCCTCCCGAACATCTGGGCCAGCGTTTCTTGGCCGACTTGCCGAAAAGCTGGCCCAGTTTTTTGAGCACGTTCGTCCCTTATCGCTAACGCGAAAAGTTTGCCCATGATTGTTTGGAGAAGCTTCTGGGAGGCTGGCACAAGTTTCTTGCTTCATATGTTTCTTGATCGTAGTTTCGGCCGCATGGCTAAGCGGATCTAGATTACCTGACCTGCTGGGTCGAGGGTGACCTGGACAGCGTTTTGCCGACAGTCGACCTCTGTGCGGCCCATTTGGTGTATGGCTCCCTGCGTGTGCCCTGGCGTGGGCTTGGTAGCCTTAGCCGCCCGACAGAGGAGAGGGATCACACCCATCAGAAATACTCAGGCAAAGCATCAACGCTCATGGACACCAGATTTCGCCCAAGAAAATCAAAAATCTGGACTGGACCCTGGGCGTTTTCTTGAAGCTTTTTATTCCGTTGAACTGTCGTATATCTGGACCTGGTCTACTATCCCAGAAAACAATTACGGGTGAAGTCCACTTAACGTAAAATGTTCATAACTCTAGCCAGGGGTGTAGAATATCTTTCCCTGGGCAATCACTGTTGATTGGCCCCAGGACGGCTGGTGCGAGGGGTTTGTTCAGATGGCGTATTTGTTGAAGGAGACGGTTCCTGCAGCAAATACGCCGCCCTTCCCCTACCCTTCCTGTTCTTCCTCTCCTTTCCCTCCCCGCTCAGGGGCGCGAAACTATTTGCGCGGCGCGACCCTCCCGATGTCTGGGTCAGGGGGCATTTCGCCCGCAGGCTCGTGGAGGCTTTAAGGCCAAGGCTGGCTGGAGGCCCGTAGGGCGGAGTTTTGCCTTCTCCTAGCGTGTAAAGTGCGGTGCTGCTGGCGTGCGATGTGCCGTCGTCCGCCCTGTTGGGGGCGACAGCGAAGGGAGCATCCCCGTTCGGTGCATCCAGGCTGATGAGTGTGGCGGTGCCGTTGCCCTGGTGGGCGCCGGCTGAAGCCGTGGACATTGGTGGGTCGCGGCTGAAGCCAGGCGTGAGCGCCAGGGAACGGTGCAGCATGGTGCCGGGTTTTGTCTGGTGCTCGTGGGCGAGTTCGTCGTATGCAGCGACTGCTGTATGGACGTCGCCACTCCTATGGGCTGCGGCGACGCAGCCTTCCTTTCGACCCAGGTTCGATGTCATGGCGATCACGCAAGGTTGCCCTCAGGCGGCCCTTGCCTCATGGCTTGGGCCGCGGTGGTGCCGAGGGCGCTCGGCGTGGGCCTTTCGGAACCATCGCCCGCGCGGAACTGAAGGGATATGATTCGAATCGGTAACACGCTGGGGTGGCCTGTGCCCAGTTTCTCGATGCGCTCACCGGACGTGCTGGGCGCTTCGGGCAGGCTTCACCTGTACCCGAAGGTGCTCGAGCCGAGGTTGGAGAGAGGGAGAGAGAGAGAGAGAGAGGGAGAAAGAGAGAGAAAGAGAGAGACAGAGAGAGGACGGAGGGGGAGAGAGTGGGAGAGGAGGGGTATAGCACGCGTCCAAGATCGCGTCTGGTTTCTCCGGCGCCGCGGCCGGAGACCTTGATTACGGGAGCCTGAACAAGAAAGGCCTGAACGCGGCAAAAATAATTGTTGGTGCGCCCGGCCCCACACCCCACACCCCTGGCGCGTGGGTCAGGGAACGTAGCATGTCGGGCCCACACGCTTAAGACAGACACCGACCAGTGACCTAAGGTGGTTACAAATCACATGGGTTCGAATCTTTCGACACATCCGGTCTGAACGCGACCCCGACGCGCTCGTACGGTTGGCGCGCCGTCCGGGTCGCCGCGCGGGGGGCAACGCAGAACGTCCTCGCGGCAGCAGGAGGGGGAATGCGAGGTGCACGAGGCGGGTCAGCAAGAGGAGGAATATGGCAGTGGCTGGGCAGGGTTTCGAAGATTGGCGTGACCTTCCGGCCGCCGCGCGGGAACGCATGACGAACCTTTTTTTTCTTGTTGTTGTGCAAAGCGCTCCCCTGTCGGCACCGCGCGGAGGCGCATGCAGAGAGCTTCTCTCGCAGTGGGCGGGGCCGGAGGGCCAGGGAGGAGCAGGAGGAGGAGGAAGAAAGGGAGGAGGAGGAGGAGGTTGTGGAGGACGAGGACCACCAGAAACCCAACAATCAGCAACGATGCTGGAAGAAACCTTCCCTCCCAGCTCCCTCTGCCTAGGCTCCTGCATGTATCCATGTCCAGTGACAGAAATGCACCGTCGGGGGACAATCGTTTGAAGATCCTGAAGCGTGCTGCAGCACCACGTTCTGGATTCTGACGCCGGCCTGACTGTTGCGTCTTGGCGATCCTGAATCGTGCCAAAACATGATGCCCAGGACTTCGACGCGGCGAGTCCATATACCTGCTGCGCCGTGACAATCCTGAACCGTTCCAAGAAACAACAATTCTGGTACGTTAACCATAGGTACCCGTGAAACTCTTGCAATGTTAAGAAAATGAGCGCACGCGGCGCGAAGGTCAGAACCGCATTTTGAATAGGAACCGCCCTCAACCAGCGAAGCTCCTGCAATCTGTTTTACAAAATCACATGTGCGCGATTTCAGGGCGAAAACCGCATTTTGAAAACCACCCGCTATCAATTCGTGAGACTTGTGCAAAATGTCGGAAACGAATTTGCGCGGCGCTAATGCGAGATCCACATTTTGGAAGCGACCCGCCCTCCATGTGTGAAGCATTTTTGTTCAGTTTTGAAGCGTCAGGCTCATACGTGGTAAGGAAATGTCAGGCGAAATGCCCGGCCAGCCCTTCCGACTGGTCTTTGGGTGTGGCACGAAGGAGTTATATATGTGTGAAAGAAGGTCTTGTTGATGATGGTGATGAGGGGGAGGAAAAGGAGGAGGAGGAGAAGGAGGAGGAGGAGGAGGAGGAGGAGGGGGAGGAGGAGGAGGAGGAGGAGGGGGAGGGAGGAAGGAGGCGGGAGGAGGAGGAAAGAGGAGGTAGGAGGGAGGAGGGAGGAGGGAGGAGGGAGGAGGGAGGAGGGAGGGGAGAAGAGGAGGATGAGGAGGAGGAGGAAAGGGAAGAGTAGGAGGTGGAGGTGGAGGAGGAGTAGAAGGTGGAGGTGGAGGAGGAGGAGGAGGAGGTGGAGGAGAAGGAGGAACAAAAATGATGAAGAACGTTCTGGAGCGCCTTGGTAGGCACAGTTGTGCACAGGGGGGGAGACCGGAGCGGAGGCGACCAATCCCAGCTTTTTCACTTCGAAGAGAGACACCGGCCCTTAGCCCCATACAGTCAACGCTCTCAGGGCGTTCTAGAACGCTCTGAGAAGGCCGCGGCGCCCGATACGTCATCCAGAGCTGCCGGCCCTCAGAGATTCTAGACATATCATCACCCGCTTTTATCTTCGTCCTGGCTCCGTCGGAGGCGGGGAGGAGTCGGAGCTGCCCGCTCCCGACGCAGCAGTGCGGCACCTCCTCGCTGGATCGTGGCCCAAAGTCGGGCCTCGCGGAACCTGACAGCCGCCCCGTGGGAGGCCCAGAGGCGAGGGGAAGCGGCCTTTGCGGAGACGGCTCCAGTTCTGGAGGTCCTTCCCTATGGTTAGGTCGGGCGCGTCCTCCTACAAGGGGATTCTTGGACGGAAAAATTAAGAGTTGACCGAAAATATCGCAAAATGGTCAAAGAAGATTTTAAGACATCGTCCCCATAATATGTTTTATTGTTTTGAATTTTCCTCCTGTTGAAGGACAGGCACGACTTAACCCTATGGAGCCCTGGCAGAGCAAATGTCGCCGTTCTTCTGGAAGGAGAGGCCCATCGCCATGTACCTCGCCAGCGCCGACGCCCTGTTCGCCAGATCGCTGGTTGTGGGGGCCTCGTAGGCGCTCGCCAGCCGGCGTCCGTCCGCAGCCGCAGTGCGACCGCACCTCTGACAAGCATACAGCGGGGCCGAGGTACAAGGCCGAGGTCGGTTCGGGGAGGGTGCCCTGATGCTCTTCTTGCATGTGTTGGATGTTATTGTGCATCCTTGGGAGGGTGCCCTTGGATGTTCTGTGTGTATTTTGGCCAGCGGAGGGTCTCATGTTCATGCTTTTTTTCTGTCCTAGGCCTGGCCGTGCAGGGCATGCAAGTCCCCGAAAGCCAGAAGGTGGGAAGGATGGAAGACCACGCCCCCCCCACCGAGACAGGCCCCTGGACCGCGCGCGCCACGTCAGAGGGGGTCAACCCCAACCGCAGAGATGCAATGGGCTGGACAGGCCTCCAAGAGGCCAGCCCTAGAAACCAGAGGCTGACACTGAGTGCAACGAACATCGAATCTGTGAGCATCAACACAGTGGGTGGGGGCTCGAACGAACCGCTCCGTCGAGCGCCGAGCCCCGCCTGGTTCTGTCCAGGGAGGGATCGCCGGATCGGGCCTCGTGGGGATCAGCCAGCGCAGAGTCCATTAGGGCTTCAGGGGCCCTTCCGCGGATCAGTCAGCGCCCCACAAACGGGCGCGAGGCTCAACCTGAGCAGGCATGCTCCAGGACCGCTCTGCGGCCTCGGAGGCCGGCTGATCAGCAAGATCTCTGGCCGCGCGCAAACCTCTGACACTTTGAAATCTCGGCACCGTCCGAGGGCGATGGGGCCAGGTCCTCGAGCGCAAAAAGCGCTGCCCGAATTCCAGGCCACGTGTCCCAGTTCCGACCTCCCACCGAACTCTCCCGCCCCCGCTCCCGCGCAGACCGAACTGGGCGATGGCCCATGACATAACGCGCAGGCTTCGCCGTGCCCTCCTGACACGAAGCGAGCGCCAGGAGCTCGGACCTCGGGACCATCAGGACCTCGCCGACTCCAATTCCCCGGCCGCCTCCCATTTGGGCGTCCTGGGGCCTCCCGGTGGCGACATGTGGCCACGCCGCAACGTCGGCGCAGAGGGTCGGCAGAGAAGGGCCCGCCAGAACCAGCCCCGAGAACCACCCAAGGTTCGGGTGATCCCCCAGGGGCCGAAAGCGCCGGGAGTGTGGAGCGCACGAGGAGGAGGAGGAGGAGGAGGAGGAGGAGGAGGAGGAGGAGGAGGAGGAGGCAGGGAAAGAAGCATCACGGCTTCAGGGGGTCCAGGAACGGGGGGCGCAAGCGCGGGTGGCCGGGGCGGGAGGTGGCGCGGAGCCGCAGCCCAGGATTGGCGCCCGTGCCCCTCCGCGAAGTTGTTTTTACCCTGCACGACCGCTCCTCGTAAACATATACAGTCAACGCGCATAGTAAGGACAAACGACTTTTTCAAGGGTACCCTTGGGTCCTTGCCTGCCTCAGCCTCTGCGGCCCGTCCCTCGCAATTTCGCCGCCCAGAATACTTCAACTTCGGCCTCCAAGGGTCTTGCGTCCTTGACACGCGTCCTTACTATACGTTTTCACTGTAACAGCATCATGCTAGCCAGGCCTGGTATCCCCCCTCGACCTTGTCAAGTAACGTCATGCGGTGCGCATGTTTTGCTGCAAGATGCGCTTTCTCTGAACATCCCTTGCAGCATAAGGAGAGGCGGCGCAAATGCGCGCTTGCCGCCCCGCGTGCATGCGGAACACATGCGAAGCCACGTGGTCTCAGAAACCATAAAGGTCGTTGTTCAATGACACTTGGGGAAAGTTCGTATTGCATGGGCGCAGTGCCTGGCATTTCTTGGCATTGCTTGGCAAAACTGGGGGGGGGCTGAGGAACAAGATCAGGGAATCCGAGGAGTCCAAGCCACGGAGCCAAACTAGGGAACCCTAGGAAACAAAGCAAGGAGCATGATGGGGGGACCCGAGGAACCCAATCAAGGAACATGATCGGGGGGCCCGAGGAACAAGAACGGGGGCCCGAGGAGCCCGAGCAGGGAACAAGACTGGGGGAACCCGAGGAACCCTTGCAAGGAAGCAAGACTGGTGAACCCAAGGCCCCAGTAAGAAAGCAAGACCAGCGAACCCAAGGCCCTTGTCGGGGAAGGGTCTTGCAAGAAGAGAAGACCAGGGGATCCCGAGGAAGGTCGCGACGACAGCGCCTAGCGCCAACCAGTTCTTCACCAACAAGTAGGAACTCATTGGAGACAAGCGTTGCCAGAATGCTGCATGCGCGCTCGCGCACTCGCTGAAATCATGAGAATGGGCCTGGCGCGACCCCAACCAGGGGGAGGTTTCCTATTCCATGGGCGCGTTATTGCATTGTTTGGCGTGGCTTGGCGTTGCTTTGCAATGCTGGGCAATCCGAGGAACAAGACCGGGTAGCCCGAGGAGCCCAAACGAGGAACAAAACCAGGAAACCCGAGGAACCCAAGCAAGGAACAAGACCAGGGAACCCGAGAAACAAGAGCGGGGAACCCGAGGAAAGAAGGCAGGGAACAATACCAGGGAACCCAAGGCCACTGTAGGGCAACAGAGCATGACCCCCCCGAGAAAGGCCCTTATAAGGAAATGCGACCAGGGAACCTGAGGAACCAAAGCAAGGAACAAGGCCAGGGAACCCGAGGAACCCAAAGAGGGAAAAAGACGGGAATTCGAAGAGCAAGATTGGGGAACCCGAGGAAGTAAGGCAATGAACAAGACCAGGGAACCCAATGCCCTAATAAGGAAGCAAGACCGGGGAACCCCTGAGAAAGGTTCTGCGAAGGAAACAAAGCCAGGAGGGCATCTTAGAAGCCCCGCCGGCTACTGGGAAGGCCTGCCCCTTCTCCCTAGAGGAAGGCCAGGATGGGCTACGCACCCACCGGTTCTTCACAAGCAAGTGAGAGACCCTAGGCAAAGCCTGATGTGGGAAGCGCATCAGTCGTTGGCCACTCTGTCGGACAAGACAGTGCGGGCAACACGCGCGCGCAGGTCGAAAACGGTGGACGACCATGGCGCCCCCGCCAACTGCCAAATAGCACCAAGCAGGCCACGCGCCACGAACAGCCCAAGGTGTTTTCAGAGAAGCCTCGAGAGCCCGGAGGGTTCGAAAACGGGTTCCAGAGACCCTCCGAGGCAGACCCGTGAGCGCCCCACAAGGCGGGAGAGTCGGAACGAGAAGGGGAAGGGAAGGGGAGCAAGGGGAAGGAAAGCGAGGACGGAGGAGAGAAGGAGGACGAGGCAGAGGTGGAGACGAAGGGACAGGATGAACAGGAGTAGTGATAACAGGGATTGTGAGAAGAACCGGAGGAAGAGGTGGGAGGGAGAGGAAGGGAGATGAAAAAGGACGAAATGGAGAGGGTGGACCCCCGCGAGGCGAGAGGAGTTCAAGCTCCACAGCGTGACTTCCCGACATGATATTGTATCGATCGCACGCTGCACGGATTCGACGCGGACTCGACCCTGTATCGCGGAGTGCGTGGATTCGACGCGCATTTGACCTCTGCATGGCTGGCGCGCCCCCCTCGGCGCCGCGTAGGTGCGAATGCAGGACGCTTCTCTTGCAGAGCGTGGAACAATCCTCGGAGGGCACTAGCGATGCACCTACATCGATCCTTGCCAGGCGGATCCTGATCTAAGGTGCATAGCTGGTGCCCTCCCAAAGATGGGGAGGGGGAGGGGCCGAGGAGGAGGAGGAGGAGGAAGAGGAGGAGGAGGAGCAGGAGGAGCAGGAGGAGCTGATCCGATTTCGATTTGGTCCAGGACGATTCGCTGGCGATCCGATCCGTTTGGCCCGCTGTCGTAATACGATCCCAGATCCAGCTCGGGCCTGCCCCGCCTTTTCGCTCGTCTTGCTGGGGCTGCCGACGTTCGCTGGTGATGCCGACGTGGTCTTCTGAGGCGCCCCGCCCGCCCTGGGCATTCGACTGGACTTCCTTCCTTCCTTCCTTCTTTCCGCAGCCTCCTCCCCCAGGTGCCGGCGCGCCGCGGGTCGTGGTGGCGAAGGGGGCGGCCCCGAGGGGTGGGCGGTCCGAGAGCGCGGGCCGCACGGGCTGAGATCCCCCCGCGTTCGGAACCGTCCGCCAGCTGTGGAGGGAGGAGGCCAGGGACCTATCGAAGGCGCCAACGGCGAGTCACCGACGCCCCCTGCCTTTCTGAAGAGCGCCTCTGCGGCCAAGCGTTTTTGGGTCCAGGGCTTGGATCGGTTGTCGGGACAGGTGTTCCCCGCGCCGCCGTGGAACTCTTCCGGGGAGCGCATGGAGGAGCATGAGGCAGGGGCAGTGATCCATCAAATAGCCTTCGGCCCATCTTGCCACCGTGCCTGGATTGTGGGTCGGAGGCCTCTTGGACTGTCGTTGGGTTTTCGTCGAGGCCTCCCAGGGGCCTCATGGGGGCTGTTTTGAGGCCTCTGGGGAGCTGTTTGGAGAGTCTTGTGGAGGGCAGGGGTCCATTTCATGTATTACTGAAAGAGAGCAATCAACATGCATGTAAACGTTCGGAGCTACGCGTGGGTTTCTGGGATCGGCGCTGGCCCCCCCTCCTGGCGCGCGGAATGCGCTAGAGGCGGCGCCAGAGGGGGGTCCAGCGCTGACTCAAGAATTCCGCGCGGACTTCCGACAGTTCATGTTAGGCATGTCTTCGCTCCTGTGCCTTAGTCCGCCATCCCCTTCGCACGGCGGAAGGCCCAGGCAGAGTCCATCTGTCGATCGAGCGCGGGCGCACCCCGAGGTGGCCCTGTGCCTCGCGCGTTGCCCCAGGCACCGATGTGCCACAGTCCGCGCCGAGGGCGCCCGCGCGCACGTGCAACCTTCGGGCGCGGAGGCATCCTGGCAAGTACACTTTGGCGCCCCATGGAAGCGTCCCGCCAAGTACCTTCGGGCGCCCCAGCGGGGCCGTCCTGGCAGAGAGTTCTCCTCCGTGGAAAGTGACGCCATCAGGCTATCAGGGTACGAGGGAGACGCCGTCCCAAGGCACACGCTGGCACGTTTGACGCCTCCTTTTTTTGTTCGCGCGGCGCGCAGCTCGCACGGATGAGGGGGACGAGGGGGAGAAGGAGGAGGAGGAGGAGGAGGAGGAGGAGGAGGAGGACTAGAGTAAACCCGAGGTGCATAAGCCGATGCCGCAATACACCCTCCCGTCCTCAGCCCCCTCCTCATAGTTCCATACACGTATTTTCGTTTCACTGTGGGCGCGCCCCTTGAATGGCGAGCGGCCCGTCGGTCCGCCAGTCAGACGAGGGCGCCGGTTGTAAAGGAAGATCCTTGCATTTGAAGGACGCCCAGGGTAACGCCACTTTGAGAGGCACATGCCTTTCATCCGTCCGAATGTTGCATGATGTCCAAGTCGTGGGCGTATGCTCCGCAGAAGTCCCACGCGAGAGTCCTTCGAGGAGTCCCAGGGGTAGCGTCATTTTGAAAAGAATATGCCCTCCATCCGTGTTAATGTTGCAGCATGTCAAAGTCGTGGACGCATGCTTGGCGGAAGTCTCACGCGAGCGCCCCGTTTCGAAAAAGGGGCCGCCGTCCCTTCTCGTTGCGTGTTGTACAATGAAGAACGCTGGGTCGTAGAGGTCGAGGAAAGGCCACGTGAGTGTAAATGGTGGGTTTCGAATGCGCGCGAGGCTGAAAAGGAGACTCCAATACGGCGGGGGCGTTTGTTAAGAAATGTGCAGAATATTCCTTATCTCAGGAGGGCGGCAGTGATATCCGTAGCCGATCCACGATTGGAGTTCCAAGGTTCTTGTGTCCAATTCCCCTCCCGTTTCGGAAAGGACTCGCCAAGCACTGGCGCAGTTTGGAAACCGAGTATGCATGACGCCAGGGCAAAAACACCGTTTTGAAAATAACCCGCCCTATTTTCGTTCGTCGTGTATGTGAGAAGCTGGTGTGCGGCGCCAGCAAAGCGAGAGCCTCATTGTGAAAACCGATTGTGGTCCACGCGCCAAGACGATCTGAATTCATCTGTTCCGTGGGGCCGCGCGCGGCGATGCGGACGCTGACGATGAGGATGTGGATGTTGTTGCCGCTGGTGGCGACGGCGGGCCTGGGAACGCTTTGGGGGGCGTCAGTTTTGGGGCGTTTTGGGGGGCGCTTGGGACAGCCTGGGGAGCGCTTAGTTCCCAAACCGGACTCAGCAAGGGATGTCGCGCGCGCTTCGCGCGCGCTCAAGTTCTAGCTAGGTTTGATCGGCCAACTCATGTAATCTCATTTGGGTCACTTCCTGCGTCCAGGGGGTCCCTTGGAGGCCCTGCACAAGCCTCGGAATCGTATAGAAGGGGAAGTGCGGAAACGCAGAAATCATTCATTCATTCATTTCCTTTAGGTATTCAACGATTTGGGGCCCTCAAAGGTTTCCTGGGTTTTTTGGGGGGGAGGTGACGGGGTCCGAATTGTGGTCTGTTATGCAAAAGTAGGCCGGGGGCCAAACTTGAAAAAACATAAGGAATTGTGGGATGTCCATTTTTATCCAGCTCCTCGGCGCTGTTCGGCGCTGTTTTTTGTTTGTGCCTCGCGGGTTTTGTTAGCCGGGCCCTTCAGGGGTGTGGGATATTCCGGACCCCCTGGGGATTCTGGAGGCCTCCTGGAGGCCTGGAGAGCCGTCGGAAGGGTGTCTCGGGCTGCGCGAGAGTGTGTTGGGCCGTTCTTTACGTTCTGGGGGCTCCTTGGGGTCGTCTTGGGTTGTCCTTGGGCGTCTTGGGGGCCCCCGAGAAGCCGGGAGGCGTGGTACCAGCCAGATGTCCAGGGATGTGCGGGATCTCCGAGTCGGAGTCTCACTTTGAAAAAAAAAACGGGAATTCTGGGAATCCTCTTTTTCACACAAAAAATCATCGATCTTCGAGGGCTGGAAGCGGGAAAACTTCAGAAGGCGAAACACATTAGAAAAAACCATGGGAATTCAACGATTTGACCCTCTTTGGGCTCTCTCGGGACGGCTCTCGCAGCTCTTGGGTTGTTCTTGGAGCCTAGTCTGGGTCTTTTTGGGGCCTCTCAGGGATCGGGGGTGTGTTTGGGGCCTCTGGGGTGTCCCGGAGGCCTCTCGGAGGTTGCTGGAAGCCTCCTGCTCCCGCTCTTGGGCTCATTTTGGGCCTGTTCTGGGGTAGTCTGGGGCTGTCCTGGGCGCCTCTTCGGCAGTCTTGGTCTTGGGGCGGTCTTGGGAGCCTCTTCGGCGCTCTTGGACCATTGGAAGCTCGAAAACGCGAGAAGCCAAAAACATTTTAAACAGTGGAAATCGACGATTTGGTCCTCTTCGGGCCCTCCCGGGACGCCTCTCGGACCTCTCTTGGGGTCTCCAAACCCTGGGAGCCTCGAGAGCCGTCCGAAGTCTGACTTGGGCTGTGAGGGAACGTCTTGGACCGTCCTTTCGCATTCTGGGTGCTCCTGGGAGGTGTCTTGGGCCCTCCTCGGGCGCTGTGGGGGCTCCCCAGAAAGGCCTCTTGGGCTCCTGGGGGGCGTTCTTGGGCGGTTTAAGCGTCTCGTGGGCCGTCTTGGCCCCCTCGTGGGCCGTCTTGGGGCCCTCTTGGGGGCATCCTCGACCGGCTTGGGTGCCTCTTGGGCCGTCTTGGATGCAGTGGACGCCCAAAAGGTAAACACGTCAAAAATGTCAGTTCCATCAGTTTCCCTAAAGGAAATCGACGATTTTTGCTTATTGGGTCACTCTCGGGGTGGCTCTTGGGGCGTCTTCGGGGCCTCTTTTGGTGTTGTTTTCGGGTCTCATGGGGGCCTCTTGGGGCTTCTGGGCCCCTTCTTGGAGCCTCTTGGGGTCTCTTGGGGGTCTCTTGGGCCAAAAGGCCAGAATTTCTGGTTCCTCGTCCCCGTCTTGGGCGCCGCCTTGGGGCGTTCTTGGGCGGTTTGGGCGCCTCGTGGGCCGTCTTGGGGCCCTCTTGGTGGCATCCTCGACCGGCTTGGGTGCCTCCTGGGCCGTCTTGGACGCAGTGGACACCCAAAAGGCAAACACGCCAAAAATATCAGTTTTCCCATAGGATTTTTGCTTATTGGGCCTCTCTCGGGGAGCCTCTTAGGGCGTCTTCGGGGCCTTCGGGAGCCTTCTTGGCGTCATGGGAGTCGTCTTGAAAGGCGTCTGGAGCCATCGCTGCGGCCTCCTGGGGCCTCCCTGCAGCCTCTTGGGGCCCTGTTGGCCCCGGGTCACCGAAGCAGCCCCAAAGGCCCCCAAGACAAGCCCAAGGCGGCCCCGGAGAGCCCAAGGCTTGCCCAAGAAGCGCCCACGACAGCCCAAGAAGGCTCCAAAACAAGCCCAAGAAGGGCCCAAGAGAGGGACCGCGTACCGAGCACCCAGGGCTCCCGCCTCAACAGTGACCCCGGAGGCCCCAGGCAGCCCCCAAGAGTCTTCCAACATGGCTCCAAACGCTTCCAAGAGCACTCCCACGGGGGCCCCAGCAGGCCAAAAATGGCTGGTTTCACAAAAGTTTTGAAAGGGTTTTGGCCTTCTGATCTTTGCGGCTGTCCGACGTTCCTAGGCGGCCCAGGAGGCCTCCGAGCCCCCCCCTTCCCCCTTGGCTTTCGGCGACGATGGGCGTTGTGGAAGGGGGGGGCGGCGGCGCGATGCGGCGCCCCCCCCCCCTCCGCTCCCTCCTCGAACGCGCGTTTTTCTTTTCCGCGATAATGAGCAGTATGATGGACGGTGGTGCTTGGGGGGGGCATGATGCAGAGCGTCGCCCTCTCCTCGAGCACGTTTTTTTGCTTTCGGCAATAATGCGCATCGTGGGGGAGGGGGCGGGGGGGGGTGAGGCAGCGCTCCCCCCCTCTCTTCGAGCGCGTTGCTTTATCATCTTGCACAGCTGTGCTCTAGAGTTCGGACATCTATAGTATATTGCCCAGCTGTGCTCCAGAGCTCGGACATCTTCATTTTCGTCGTGTCGTGTCGTCGTTCGTCCCCCTCGCCCCCCCCCCCCCTCCCTGAGACTCAGCTTTCCTGGGCGTGCCCCTCCCCCCCCCTGAGACCTAGCTCCGCCCCTTGGCAGCCCCCCTCCGTCCAGGCCATCCCCCCCCTGGCAGCCCCCCTCCGTCCAGGCTTCCCAGGGCAGCCCCCCTGGGGCTCCCCTCCGTGCCCCCCCCCTGGGACCTAGCTCCCCTGGGCCCCCCCGCCCCCCCCTTGGAACCGCCCCTCCGTCCAGGCTTCCAGGGCAGCCCCCCTGGGTCACGGAACCCTTCATTTTCGTCGTGTCGTGTCGTCGTTCGTCCCCCTCGGCCCCCCCCCCCTCCCTGAGACCCAGCTCCCCTGGGCCACCACCCCCCTGGGTCCCTTGTGAGCCCCCATTCCGTCCAGGCTTCCCAGGGCAGCCCCCCTGGACCACGGAACCCTTTATTCCCTTCGTGTTGTATCGTCGTTCGTCCCCCTCGGCCCCCCCCTTTTTGAGACCCAGCTCCCCCCCCTCCCTGCGACCCAGCTCCCCTGGGCCCCCGTGGGCCCCTTGGGCCCCCCCCCTTGGGCCCCTTGGGCCCCCCCCCCTTGGGCCCCTTGGGACTCCCCCTCCGCCCAGGCTTCCCAGGGCAGCCCCCCCTGGGCCGTGGAACCCTTTACTTTCGTCGTGGTTCGTGGCTCGTGGTGGTTCGTCCCCCTCGCTCCCCCCCTGAGCCTGAGCCCCAGCTCCCGTGATCCACCCACCCTTGGGAGCCTTCCTCCGTCCAGCCTTCCTCCGTCCAGGCTTCCCAGTCCTTCGCAGCTCCTTTGTGCAAGAGCCAGGGCACGCGTGCCACTTGTTTTCGTTGTGGTGGTTCGTCCCCCTCGGCCCCTCTCCTGAGCCTGAGCCCCAGCTCCCCTGGGCCACCCCGCTCCCCCCTTGGAACAGCCCCTCCGTCCAGGCTTCCCAGGGCAGCCCCCCTGGGCCGCGGAACCTTCTGTTTTCGTCGTGGTTCGTGGCTCGTGGTGGTTCGTCCCCCTCGGCCCCTCCCTTGAGCATGCGCCCCAGCTCCCCTGGGCCGCCCACCCTTCGGAGGCTTGCTCCGTCCAGGCTTCCCAGGACAGCCCCCCTGGGCCGCGGACATCCTGATTTTCGTTGTGGTTCGGGGCTCGTCGTGGTTCGTCCCCTTCGGCCCCCCTCCCCTGAGCCTGGGCCCCAGCTCCCCTGGGCCACCCACCCCCCTTGGGACCCCCCCTCCGCCCACGCTTCCCAGGGCAGCCCCCCTGGGCCGCAGAACCTTTTATTTTCGTCGTGGTTCGTGGCTCGTGGTGGTTCGTCCCCCTCGGCCCCCCCCCCTGATCCTGAGCCCCAGCTCCCCTCAGCTACCCACCCTTGGGAGCCTTGCTCCGTCCAGCCTTCCTCCCACCAGGCTTCCCCGTGTTCGCAGCTCCTTTTTGCAAGAGCCAGGGCACGCGTGCCACCTGTTTTCGGCGATGATGGACATTGGGTGGGGGGGTGGGGGGGGCACGGAGTGCGCGCGCTGCAATTCCCCCCCTGCCGCGCGCCCGACGCGCGCGGCGGCAATGCCCGGGACGCTGGGGGGGGGGGGCGTTGCGTCGTAGGGGGGGGGGCGGGGGGGGGGTCCAACGCCCACTATGCCCCAAACAACGAAGAAACACGCTCATCCGACGTCGTTGCTGCTCCGCGGCGGCGGCCTTCGGGGGCGCGCCCGGCCCGCTGCCTGCGGCGGGCCTCCCTCGCCACCGCAGCGGGTCGTCTTCGGGCGGCCCTGGGGCCCGAGGGCGTCCTTGAGAGGCCCAGGGCCGCGAAACGCGCGCGTGCGCGTTCCTTTTCGCTGCTGCAACCCTCGTCAAGATTAGTTTCACAAGTGTCTTGCGTGGCTGATTTGTTTGCGTGTTTGTGGGGTGATACTGGACAGAGCAGCGATGACTGCGAGGTACTTGTATGCGCCGCCCCTCCAATGTCGGTCATCACCGAACTTCCGAGTCGTTCCTGGTCAGACCACCGTTGCCCTGGCCCCGACATTGGAGGGGCGCCCATCGACATTGAAGGGCGCGCCGACATCGCAGGGGCGTGTTCGCCATTTCTGAGGTTAGTTTTGACGAGGGTAGTCGTATGTTGGAGGCCTGGGCAAAACGCGCCCCCGAATCGCTCCCAGGACTTTTCTTTTGCAGGGCACGCCGCGTCGCCGGGCGGCCGCCGCTGCGCGCTGAGGAAAAGCTCGCGACCGCAAAGGGCGACGTGGAGGGTGCGCACGGCGCCCGCGAGGCCTCGCCGAGGGCGCCGCGTCGATTGGTTGCCCCGCGACGCTGCGCAGCTGGGGCAGTGTCGTGGCGCCGATCGCAGCGCGGATTTCGTTCGGAAGACGACGGGATGGGTCCGGAGTGTCCTGGATAATTCCGCCCCAGATTTCGAGGTGGATTTCGCGCGTTGTTCTGGTGGCCAGGAGTGAAGACCAACAAGAACCCACGCGAAATTCATTCCGTTTTTCGCTCCCCGCCTCGGGCAGCAATCCACGCAGAAACCCGCTGCAGCACGTCTGCGAGGCCGGTGCAATGAGCAATGAGAGCACAGGTGGAACACATCTGCGTTTACACCTAGCGAGCGTTTTTTTATTCATTATTTTGCCGCTCGGCGCGGGCCCTCACCCCCTCCCCCCCACCTCCCCCCGCGGTGCGGGACAGAGTGTGGGCCGCCGCGCTCTGGCCCAAGCCCCGAAAGGCTTCCGCGGGTTATGGGCCCCTCGCCCCTAGCGTTCCGATCCCCTCCTCAGCCCTCCCCCTGCGCGCGATGGCAGCCAGAGAGGTTCCGATTCCTGATCTGGATCGCGATCCTGACCTCGACCATGGCAATTCTCCGATATACCAGGCGAGGACGATTGCGATCTCTGGGATGATGAAACGCTTTCGACGCTCTTGGCAAGCATGCCTTTGATGTCAGAATGCCCTGCAACGCACGAAGAAACAGCGCCTCGTCTTACTCGGGATCCAGAGTCTGCCAACTGCGCTGCTGCGTCATGGCCGGCTCGAAGACCTGGACGTGGCATTGTCGTAACTCCCGTAGTAGCTCCAAGCGCCCCTGCAACCCCACTGTCTGGCAGCCGTGCTGCTGTGTCACGGCCAGCTGAAAGACCCAGGGTTCAACCAGAAGCCAGTCGGCCTGGACTGGCCCCCCAGCGCCTACCACCACAGCCCCCTGCTTCACCAGCGTGGACACACTTCGCCGAGCAGTTCCCAGGACCTGCCCCCGACGCAAGTAGTTTCCTCATGCGTCGGCCTGGCGAGTCCCTCTCCGAGGTGGCGAAGGAGCTGTCTGCCATCGAGTCCGGCGACAGCGGCGGTTCAAAGCAACCCTTGCCAGCCCTGCCGAAGGGGCCCAGGACCCTTCCCACAGTGAAGTCCTGGCGCTCCTGGGTCAGCACCAAGCTCGCCAGCTGGCGTGGGTTGCAGAGCGAAGGCTTTGCCGACGTTGTTCAACTTGTCCTCAGCGACCCTGACCTGAGCGCGTCGCTCGTGCACGACAGCCCGGCCTTCGCGAAAGCCATCAAAGCGCTAGCTTTCGAACTCTGCGGGTGCGGGCGAGGACGCATGCCTGTGCTTCCCCGAAGACCGCGCCGACGGCATCGGCATGCTGGCCGCCCTCGTCCGCGCTGCGTTGGCATCTGGTGCCGCGCGCGTTTCTGCCTGGAACGACGAGTCCACGGACCCAGCACCAGTCGCCGACAAGACCAAACTACAACGCGCTTTGAAACTGCGGCGGTCGGAGCGCGAAGAGTTGCGCGCAGCGGGCCCCACGCCTTCGCGACACGCGCAGATGCGTTCGCTGAAGCGGTTGATCGGCAAGGTCAAGCCGTTGCAGGTAGGGCTCGAGATGGCGTCCTTCGCCGGCCCGAACGGCCCAGGCGCCATTTTTGCGATGGCCGAGCAAGAGGCCGGCGAAAGGGCTGCCACTGCTGCCCCTGGCCCGGTCGCACCACCAAGAAGCGTTCTCGCAGGTGCTGCTCGGACTGGCGACGGCCTTGGCCGCGGCAAGCCAGACGACGCCAAGGGCAAAGGGAAAGACGCGTGGATTCCTTGCTCATTCTACTTGAGCGGTTTCTGCCTGTGCGGCAAAGGCTGCCGTTTCGCGCGCAACGCCAACTTTGTGGGGCCCGCTAGTCGTGGCTCTTCGTTGAGCACGGGCTGGAACCAGCAAACGCAAGCTTTGCCTTCCAACGCGCGCAGAAAGTGGCCAAACAGGCCGCTGGAGCAACGAATGCCCCAGCAAAGGTAAAGGTTAAAGGGGAATGTAGAGACACCGAAGGGGAAGGGTAATTACGGCGCCGAGAACAACCGCGGCAGGATCGGGGCCAGCGCCCCAGGCGGCACCACAGGGGCCCACGCTCCGGCTGGGTATCCCCCGTCACCCCCGGGCTTCAATGGAAGGAAAAGAAGCCGGATCGGAGCCGGCACAGCAGGGCCTGAGTATGATAAAGGTTGGATCGGAACCAGCCAGCCATCACCAGGCAGTTTTTCGGGCGGCGGATTGGCACCGCGTGCCCCGCCACAAGTCACTGCTCCCTTTGGAAAGTCTCGCTTCGTCAGCGTAAGCTTACATGGACCAGCAATCGTCAAATTTCAAGGGTACAGAAGACCTGCTGCAGAAACTCTCGGGCCAAATGCTCCGCGCCCCAGCCCCCAGTTTGACCCTCGGTGCGAATCTTGCCGCCTCGAACGTCGGCTTGCGCATGATTGCGGACACAGGGTCTGAATGGCACACTTCGTGCGGACAGGATTTCGTCTTCGCCATCAACCGACGGTTGTTGGATCAGCCGTTGATTCAGCAAACGGCGAGACTGTGGTTCGGGAGTGCGCCGATGCCTTTTGCGGCGGCGTGTGGTTATCATTTTGCCTCCTATGTGAAACTGTTACGTCTAGCTTACTTGCCGTCATACTACTTACCGACGTGGCCCAAGTCCCGACAGGCTTCCGAATGTGGAGTAGATCTTGGCTGTTTTTTCGCGCCTGTTGCGAGCGGGCGGAGTCCCCCCCCAAAGGCAGCACTCTTGCAAATAGCCGCGCTAAGCAGAGGTGCGGGGCCAGCCCCCCCCCTCCTCCCCCCCCTTCCCGCCAAATGTCGAATGTCGAAGAAAACTACGCTGCCCCATGGATCCCCGCTCTCGCTATCGCCCTTCTCCTCCTCCTCCTCCTCCTCCTCCTCCTCGCCCTCGCCCTCGTCCTCGCCCTCCTCCTCCTTCTCCTCCTCGCCCTCGCCTTCGTCCTTGCCCTCGCTCCCTTCCTCGTCCTCTTCCTCTGTCCGTCCTCGCTCATCCATCCGCCCTTTCCCGCCGTGCGTGAGCTCACAGGTGACACGAATCTGCGCTGACACCTCTGCCTTCCCCCTGATGCTGTGGACACCTGCGGCGGCAGGGCGCAGGAGGAGGAGGACGGGCGGGCTCGACGGAGGGAGCGGGCGGGCCTCTTCCCCCTCCTCTCGAGAGGGCTCTTGCGGGCAGGTTGCTTGTGCCCTCTTGCGTAGTATCTCTGGAAGCCTCTTTCCCAGACCCCGGACGTCGAGACAAGTTCGCAACGCCGACCTCCAGAGGTCTGGACCCTCTCTAGAAGCCTCGTTCCCAGACCCCCGACGTCGTGACTTGTTCACGACGCTGGCCTCCAGAGGTCTGGGCAACTTCCCTGGGACTGTTGCTTCATCCTGCGTCGTTGTTCGACGCCCCCTGGGCCCGGGAGGGGCCCCCAGAGGCCGAAAATAGCCAACACAACCTCCCGTCGCGTTTGCTTTCGCTGGGTCCCAGAGATCCGATGTCGTGTTTTTTTCAATGCGCGGTCCCCGGAAGTCTCCACCCAATTCCCCAGGACTGGTTTTTCATCCTGGGCCGTTTTTGTTGACACTCCCGGGGCCCGGCGAGGGCCTCTAAAGGTCGAAATCAGCGAAAATCCTCCGTCTTGATCTTTCCAGGACGTTGGATCTCTGGGGTTCATCCCTCCGCCCACCTCCCGTCGTGGAGCCGCCCGCGGACCTCGGTGGCCCAGGCGGCGCCGCCGCCGCACCCAGCAGCCGCCCCGCGCCTGCCGCCGCAGCCGGCCGCCGCGCACCCCCTGAGCGCACCGGCGCCGCGCCTGCCGCCCGCGCTGCACCAGGCGCCCGCGGGCCGGCCTGGGGCGGCCGGCCTGCGGCGGCCCTCGCGGCGGGGAGCCCAGGCCCCCTCGCGCTGTGCGAAAATCGCGACGGGAGAGGTCTTTTGGCTGCTTTCGGCCCCCGGGGGCCCTCCCCGGGCCTCGGGGCCGTCCAGGAACGACTCAGGATGAGAAGCCGGTCCCGGGGAAGGGGTCCAGACCTCTGGGTCGACGTTGCGGAGAAGACGCGACGTCGGGGGCTTGGGCGCGGCGGAAGGCCGCGGGCCCTAGAGGTCGGCGGCTGCAACTCCGAGCAAGAACCCAGAGGTCCGAAGATCTGTTTTTTTTTCTGTCCGGCGGTGTTTCCCGGATGTCGGCTTCCGCGGCCCGTGGTCGGGCCCTGGGATCATCAAACTTGGAGCCGGGACGGAACGCCACCCCTGGGGACGGGGTCGGGACCTCTGGGGCGGTGGGCTGGACAAACCATCCTCCAGATCTCGTAATAAAAGGGAGGGGGTCTGGACCCTCCAAGACAAGCCATTTCAGACCCCCCCTCGTGGGAGAACCCTCCAAAACATCGTCCCCAGACCCCCCCAGGCCCTCCAAGATAGCCTGGAAGAGACCCCCCCCGAAATAAGACCCCCCTCCCTTTATTACGAAATCTGGAGTATTCGTTCGGAGAACGCACCCCAGCTCAGAGCTGGGGTGTAGTGGTATCTGCATATTTGTTCCCGCAATTGGCCAGTCCCTGGACCCTATTGGAATTAGCGGAGGGGGGCTGCAGAAAGGCGTTGCGAGTGAATGCGCCAGGCTGGGCTCCGCGCCTGAAACTTTTAGTGAACGAGTGCGACCTCGCCTTGAGCAGTGCCCATGGGAACAACTGTATAAAACGGTGGTTGGCTGGCATCGGAGGAAAAGTAAGAGGGGGGAGGAGGGAGGAGGAGAAAGGGGAGGCAAGGCGGACAAAGACTGAGCCCCAGGGGCCCGTCCCCCTTGGTATGGGGTGACGGGGTGGTGCCAGTTTCGGCAAGGAGGGGCGGCGGGGAGGAGCGGAGGAAGGGAAGTGGGAGGAGGACGGGAGGACGGACAGGAGTCAGCCGTGGCCTCAGCAGCAACTTGCGCCACCTCATAGTATGCCACTGACCTACTCGTGCTGTGGGACGCCTGGTTCTTGCGCCTGGCAGGCTCCAGTGTTGGATGCACCTCTTATCGTACGAGGCACGCAGACTGCAGAGAAGATACCGCATGACCGCACTGAGCATGAAGATTGCTTGACGAAAGTTTCGTATTGCCAAAGCGCCTCCTCTTCCTCGAAGCGTACTCGCACCTGGTGATTCCACTAACCCGCACGTATCTCGTGGCCTGCGTACGGAGCGGGCCGAATCCTACTCGTACTAGTGCCCTTGGCTAGCCCACAGCTTCGGAAATCATGACCTCCAGGCGCATCGCACTCACAGCTTACTCACGGACCTCTAGCAGCATGATATGACAGATTCTCTTCGTCGCCGACCAGGGATGGCTGGTATTTCTCTCACCATACTGGGCCAGGTCGACGCAGGTATCACGTCTGCCTGTGGCGATAAAGTCCCACCCAGCAAGAGCATGGGAAGGAGAAGGGCCAGGAGGTGGAGGAGAAGGAGTAGTGACAGGAAGAGAATGAGGAGGCAGTATGTTCTGACGAGGACACTGCAGAGGCGTTACGGTGCACGACCGCACGGGGAAGGGTGAGCAGTGAGGGGGCCGCGACATACGCGAAGTGGGTCGACTGATGGCGAGGGGAGATGGCAGCGGCAGTGACTGGCGGAGGCAGTGCCGTGGCATCGATGTTGTGGCAGGGAATGCCCATGCCTGGCAGGGGCAGGAGGTCCGGAGGGGCCGTGGCAAGAGAGATGGTTCGGGGGAAGGGTGGGTGGCAGCAGGCGGGAGGTGGGGGAGTGTGGCGGCTGTGCTCCTGTGCGCGGCGTCCGCCCCGTGGTTTTTTCGTGCCGCCAGGTGCATTCCACCCTGCCGCCGCCGCCGATGCTGAGCGTCGACCCCAGGTCGCAGTCGCCGCCGCCGTCCATGAGGTGACCTCTGGCGCGCATCCTCCCTCATGCTCGGGGCGTGTGGTGCGTGTCCCTCTGGAGTGGCGTGGCCTACACACCCACAGGAGCGCTGCCGGCAGCAGGCTATAACTGGCTAGGCCAAGCTCCACACCTCTGCTTCATCTCTCAGAATGCAGCATTGCCCCCACCCCTGCTGCACGTCACCAGTACGACAGACCTGGCCAGCAGAACGAGCGCGTCATACTTGCACATCTTTGCGTAGCGATGTGGATCACGTGGGAAGGGAAGGCGACAGCGCGCCCTCCGCCAGATTGTTGAGCGTGTCCGTATCGAGGCTTTCCCCAGTTGTTGACATCACGCAACTGTAGGACGATCACTGGGTGCTCGCTCCGTCCCCTTAACTTTCCTTCTTCGCCAAAACAGCGCGTTGAACAAGACAACAAAAAGCAGCAGCAACAACAGCAGCAACAACAACAACAACATCAGCAATAAGAGCAACAGCAACATTTTTATACAGACTGTTCGCTCTTATCTGCGCGCGTGCCATTCAACACGTATATCCCAAACCATCGATACCTGCATTCTTCGTTTTCGATCGTGCCCCCTCTTGGGAGCATATTTTCCCTACCTGCCGCGTGTAGTTGGCGCAGCCCCTAAAACAGGGGAGGCAGGGGAGGAGTGAAGAGACCAAGGGGGAGGGAGAATGACGGAGCACCCGAGAAATTTACAGGAGGACAGTCAGGAGCAGCACCACGAGCGGCAGAGCGAGCCATGAATACTTTGCACTCACGCCACCACAAGTATGGTTGGATCACTCCGTCCGAGGAGATCGAGCACGAGAAGGCAAATGCCCGCAAAGGACTTTTTGTCAGCAAGGCCGACCTGGAGGGAGGGATCGACAGTACAGTTGGCCAGATGACGTTACATGGACTGCCAGGTTGCCTGGTACAGTACACGCCACCACAGTACAGTTGGCCTGACTTACAGGAGAGGTACCGTCAGGATTCGTACAGTACAAGTTCTGTTTACGGAGAGGTACCGTCAGGATCTGTTTACGGCGAGGTACCACGTAAAGTGGTGGCGGAATGTGAGTACGCCTACCTGATCTCATCTGTTTACGGAGAGGTACCGTCAGGACTCGGTGTATCCCGGGGGTGCGCGCTCTCGCCCCTCCCGTTCGCCCTCGCCTCGGACAGCCTGCTTCGGATCCTCGGGGTGCGGTGCGCCCGCGGGCGACAACCAGAGCCTTCGCCGACGATGCTGCCATGAGAATTCGTTCGTGGAGTCAGGGCCAGAAGTCAACATTCAAGATTTCAAGGTTTTCGAGGCAGTGTCGTGCCTATCCCTCAGCGTCTCCGAGACGGTGGTGATCCCGCTTTGGGGCGAAGAACTGGAGAGCATAAAGCCTTTGCTGGTCCACATTCGCTCTCCGAGTGATGTTCTTGCATCGGCGCCGGACCCCGGGAGGCGCCGCCCGGCGTGGCCCCCGTTCGGGCCTCGGGCCTCGGCCCCTCTCGCTCGGAGGCCGTCGCCCCCGCCGCCGTGGTGGCCTGCTGCTTCGGGCCCTCCCTCGGCCCCTGCCCTCCGCTCGGGAGCCCGCGCTTGGCTTCCGGGCTGGGCAGGGCCCCCAGCAGTGACACGCCGAGTAGCGAATTGGCCGTTTTCGGTTCGCGAGAGGGCGTCGCGGCCGTCAGTTTTGCGTGTCCAGGTCCGTCGGTTTCGGTCCCAGGCCGTTTTCACTGAGGGGAGGTTTACTAAAGTGAGGTCTGTCCACCGCCGATGGTTCTCATCCACGTCCAAGACACATCCTGGGCGGGGTTTGCGCAGCGCGGAGTTGCGGTCGGGAGCTTCTGGTCCGCGCGTCGCTCCGCCGGTGCTGCCCCGCCGCGCTGCGGCGCGGCGCGCCGTCCGCGTCCCAGGGTCCTCAGGTTTCCGCGTCCCGAGCTGAGCTGTTCTCGGCCTCCCGCCCCGCGTCGCGGAGCGACAGGCTTCCCGCTCGCATGGCGCGGCGCATCGCCGGGGCCGCCGTCGCGGCACGCTGCCCAAGAGTCCCCGACCGTACAGTGGAGGCCCATGCCAAGCCACACCCCGCGTGCCTCCGGGCTGCCCTGGCTTTCTTGGGTCTCGATGGCTTTGCGATGGAGAGCGCGACGCTCTCACACCAGGGGCCGCGTCCAGCACGAGGCCGATGCCGGTGGCGAGCTGGAACTCGCCGCAGAGGTCGCGGCCGATCATGCTGTTGATGGGGGTCGGGAACGACCGCAGCCACGCGAGGGGGGCTGCACGTGACCCACCTGGGGGGCGGGTAACGATAGGGGGGACTGGCTCGGGGGGGGGGGAGGGAGTCCACTGGACGCCCTGGGGTCTCAGGGCTGGGCTTCCCGTGGAAACCGGCCTCCGCTGCAGGCGGCCCAGAGGAGTCCCGGCCGCCCGGCCGCTCGAGGTACGCGCCGCAGGACGACGACGTCGACCTCCTGCCGCTCCCGCTGTCCGCGCACCCCTCGGCCTCGCGCGCCGCCCCGCTCCCGTCGCAGGCGCGGCCCCGCTCGGCCAGAGGGGGCCCGGCCTCTCTCCGAAGCGCAGGGCTCTGGCCTCGTCGGTTGCTCGGGAGAGACGGCGACGGACGGCGACGACGACGACGACGAACGACGACGACGACGACGACGACGAACGACGACGACGACGACGACGAACGACGTCGACGTTGACGACGGACGACGATAACGACGACGGCGACGAACGACGACGACGACGACGACGACGGCGACGGACGGCGACGACGACGACGACGACGACGACGACGACGACGACGACGAACGACGACGACGAACGACGACGACGACGACGATGACGAACGACGACGAACGACGACGACGAAAGACGACGACGACGACATCTACGACGACGACGACGAACGACGACGAACGACGACGAACGACGACGAACGACGC
>CAUYUJ010014273.1:27500-30015 GCA_963575745.1 Prorocentrum cordatum | reverse complement strand
ACGACGAACGACGACGAACGACGCTGACGACGACAAACGACGAACGACGACGTCGACGACATCGACGACGACGACGACGTCGACGACGGACGACGATGACGACGACGACGACGACGACGAACGACGACGACGACGACGACGACGACGATATCGATGACGACGACGAACGACGACGACGAAAGACGACGACGGAGACATCTACGACGACGACGACGACGAACGACGACGACGAACGACGACGAACGACGCTGATTACGACGAACGACGAACGACGACGTCGACGACATCGACGACGACGACGAGTCGACGACGGACGACGACGATGACCGACGACGACGACGACGAAACGACGCGACAGAAGGCATCGACGACGAACGACGACGACGAACGACGACGCGCGACGACGAACGACGACGGACGAACGACCCCGCAGACGACCGACGACCCGTCCGACGACGACGACGAACGACGACTGACGACACGCCGACGGACGACGGACGACATCCGACGACGACAGACGTCGACGACATCGACTACGACGACCCGACGACATCGACGACGACGAAGTCGACGACGGACGACGACGACGACGACCGGTGGGGGGCTGGACGGACATCAACGACGACGACGAGAAGACATCGACGACGACGAGGACGATACGAACGACGACCGGACGCGACGACGACGACACGACGACGACGACGACGGACGACGACGACGACGACGGGGACGACCGACGGACGCCACACGACCGAACCGGACGCCAAACACGAACGACGACGGCCGACGACGACGACGACGACGACGAACGACGACGACGACGACGACGACGACGGAACGGACGACGACGACGACGACGACGAACGACGACGAACGACGACGACGACGAACGACGACGACGACGAACGATGACGACGACATCGACGACGTCGACGACATCATCGACGACGACGATATCGACGACGACGACGTCGACGACGGACGAAGATGACGACGAAGACATCGACGACGACGACGAACGACGACGACGAAGACATCGACGACGACGACGACGACGAACGACGACGACTACGAACGACAACGTCGACGAACGACGACGACGACGACATCGACGACGACGACGACGACGACGTCGACGTCGACGACGTCGACCACATCGACGACGACGAAGACATCGACGACGACGACGAACGACGACGACGAACGACGACGACGACGACGTCGACGACATCAACGACGACGACGAACGACGCCGACGACGACGACGACGGCGAAAGACGACGACGATGACGTCGACGACATCGACGGCGACGACGACGACATCGACGACGACAACGACGACGTCGACGACGGACGACGACGACGACGGAGACATCGATGACGACGACGAACGACGACGACGAAGACATCGACGACGACGACGACGAACGACGACGACGACGGCGAACGACGACGACGACGAACGACGACGACGACGACATCGACGACGACGACGTCGACGACGTCGACGACATTGACGACGACGAAGACATCGACGACGACGACGACGTCGACGACGAACGACGACGACGAACGACGACGACGACGACGTCGACGGCATCGACGACGACGACGAACGACGATGACGACGAAGACATCGACGACGACGGCATCGTGGAGGACGACAGCAACCAAGGGGAGGCCTCTGGCCATGTTCGGCCCCTGGGGGCCCGTGCGGGCCGCCAGGACCGTCAAAGATGGCTCGGGATGAGGAGGAGGGAGGAGGAGGAATCGGAAGAGGATGAGGAGGAGGAGGAGGAGGAGGAGGATGAGAAGCCGGTCCTGGCGACGGGGTCGAACAGACGACGACGTCGGCCCTGCGCGCGTGCGACCACCGCCGCAACGGAAGCCCACCGGCGAGGGGATTTCTGCCTGGGCGGCGGCGCTCGCACGAGCGTCGTCCGGCACCGGGTTGCGCTCGGGCGCCCCGTCGCCCCAGGGTCGCCTCCACCCCCCTCCTTCGAGGAGGAGGAGGCCACGCGCAGAGGGGGTTGGGGGGAGGGGGGAGGGCTTCTCAGAAGCACCCCTGCTTCTTAGAAGGCGCGGGCCTTACCTATAGATGTAAGGCCGGCGCCTTCTAAGAAGCAGCCTCCTTCTAAGAAGCCTTCCCCCCTCCCTCACCCCATTGCGTGCGTCGCCACAAGCACGGGCCGTCCAGGCAGGCCCTGCTCAATAGGATGGGACGTGAGGGCCACCTCTGGGTATGTGCCTTCACGCTCTCTTTTCCCAAGGTCTCTCTGCTCTTTGGGAACCCAGCAAGTCTTCATAACTGCCTAACGACAACTTCCAGTGCAGCGACCTCTGTGAGATCTGTGAACGTCGCTGGGCGGCGCACTTGGAGACACATTACGTCTGCTCCCATTCGATTATTCGTCAACCACCTTTACCACTCGTCCCTCATCCATTCTGCTTTGCACTCCGTATTTCTTCGCTTCGGTTTCATTTTCTCTTCCAATCCCACAACCCCTCAACCCAC
>CAUYUJ010014273.1:0-22500 GCA_963575745.1 Prorocentrum cordatum | reverse complement strand
ACACGGGACCGCAGGCCGTGGCTCCCTGCTGCGACCGCGCCGTCTTGGGTGTGGTTTCGCCCGCCGTGCTGCGCTCCGTTCGGGTCGTCGTCGTCCGCTCGTCTTCGGTCGCCCCGGAGCACGTTCTCGCCACGGCGCCTGCCGCACTTCTGCCCCAGCGGTTAATGATGGGCCTGTTTTCCACCAACGCCACCATCATTTGGAGGGGGGAAGGAGGTGCAGGACGAAGAGGAGGAGGAGGACGAGGAGGAGGATGAGGAGGAGGAGGACCCCCTCCCCCTCCAACTTATGGCTGTGGTGGTGGAAAACAGGCCCATCAATTCACCCAGCATCTTGAAGATCTTGGATTGAGCGCTGGGGCGCGGGGGTAGTCGCGCTTCGCGGTCTGGGCCCAGCACGGCTGCTCCTTTCCAGGAGGGCGGCGCGAGGGCGCGAGGGCATCAGGAGGATCGCAAGGCGGGCATCGCGGGACGCGATGCGCGGAGCTAGGTGACGAGTGCTACTTTTTCATCTCCGCTGACACCGTCGACCCGGGGGGGACGCCTCTCGCGCGTATCGTTTTTGCGGGCACGGGATTGCCAAGCTCACGTGCTGCATTGCCTGTCCGATCGCACCGTTTCCGGCATGGCGTTTCCGAAGGATCGTTTCACTCGGATCGTCCTCGGCGGCCCGCCTTCGGCCGCGTCTCGGAGGGCACCAATCGCCCTGGCGCCCGCCGCAGTGCGGCCCCCCCCCTCTACCATGACTGAATGTGAAGACTGAGTTTACATCGGGCCCGATACTCTCTTGTGCGCGGGGTAGGGGGGGTCGCGCCTCTCCCGCGCATTGGACTTCCACACGCGAGGTTTCAAACTAACTAGTCTTTTGTTGCATGGTTCTCGTCGATGGGGCGGATTATCCGTCCCATCGACAAGGCAGCTGTGCCGCCGCCTGTAGAAACGGGGGTCTGGGGCGCGGGCCCCGCGCGGGGTTTGTCGTCGTCGTCGTCGTCGTCGTCGCTGTCGCCGTCGTCGAGTGGTCGTTGTCACTGTACTTCTCCTCCTCCTCCTCCTCCTCCCAGGCGCCCTGCTTGGCTCCCTCTTCCAAGGGCGCCCTCGAGGGCGCGCAGTTATACGCGCTTCGCTGTTCGGCTCCGATTCCTCCTCTTCTCCCCTGGGGGGCAGCGCGAGAGCGCGAAGTTAGGCGCACTTGCTCCTCATTTCCTCCTCCCCCTGGTCCTCCTCCCCCTCGCTCCCTCCTCATTTCCTCCACTCCCCACAGTCCTCCTCATTCCCCTCCGCCATCCTTTCGCCCAACCCCAGCTCGCGCAGCAATTTCAACTCAAAGGTCAATGGGGTCTCATTCAACGCCTGGAACTAAGCATGAGGTTAGGGGGGCTTTAGTAGCAAACCCCCCTGAGGCGAGGATTGTTTGCTATTTTGGCGTCCCGGCCCCCCCACACAAAAATTGTTCCACCTCCCCACAAAAAAGAGAACCTGGCGAAAACCCATCCCTGAAGGGGGGTCTGGGGGGAAACTCCCTAAATCCCCAGCCCTGGAGGGGGGTCTGAGGGGAACCAATCGATTCCGTTGAATCCTTCCAAAAACCTTTCCTCCTGAGGCGGGATCTGGGGGGACCATACACTCCCCCCCTCCAAACAAAAACCCTGATGGGGAGGGGTCCGCGGGGGGAGACCTCCCCACCCCGAAAAAAATTGAAGGGAGGGTCGGAGAAGCCTCCATAATTCCCCCTTGCTCCCCCGAGCCTCACCCTTGAGAGGGGGCCTCGGGAGGGAGAACCCATCCTAGCCTCCCCAGGATCTCCCATGGGGTTCTGGGGAAACCAATACCCCCTCCTGGCTCCCCCCCCCCCTCCCCCCTGAGGGGGGTGGTCCGGAGGGAAACCCGTAGCCCCTCCAAAGATTCTTTGAGGGGGAAATCCCCGCACCACCGAAAACCACACCTGAGGGGAGGGGTCTGGGGGGGAAATCATTTTAGCCTTACCTAGCCCCCCCTAACCTTCCCCTGATGGGGGACCCGTCCTAACCCGTCCAAAGGCCGACCCTCCTTGGGGGAGGGTCTGGGGGAGAACCTTCCCAACCCCCCAAAAACCTCCTCTGAGGGGGTGTCCGCGGGGAAACCTTTTAACCGCTCTGAAAACCTACCCTAAGAAGGGGGGTCCGGGAGGAGAACTCCCCACCCCCCCTCCCCAACCCCCCTTAACGACACAAAAAAACTGAAAACAAAACTGCCCGTAGTCCAGGGGACCCCCCCGAACCCATTCATACCACTTCCACAGAAGGGAGGGGGGAATCTTTCCGAACCTTCCATCAGGTGGGGTTGTGGGAATGGTTCCCCAGGGAGGGAGGGTCCGAATTGGATTTTCTTGAGGCTGGCCAGCAAGACGTGGTTTTATCCTCGCAAGAACCCCCCTTGAGGGGGTCCGTAGCCATTTTGGCTCAAGGTTTGCCCTTTTCGAATCAGCCACCATAGCCACTATCTGGATACAGGGCATGATCTTCACGTTGTAGTTCGCCGCTTTCACGCTTGTGACATCGAGTATCGCGAGGCGTTTTTTTGTTGTTTCAGCTGTTGGGTGCCATTGCATGGCTAAATTCTTTACGCTTCGCGTATCCCCACCAGCCCATCTCACAACAGCAACTCTTGCGAAGCGTGCCGACAGTGGTGTTTTTCAGGCGTGTGTCCGCTTGGCCCCGCATATCTCCCCTGTTCCTCTTTGTGGGGGGAGCGGGAGAAGGACGAGGCGAAGGAGGAGGGAGAGAAAGCGCTCCTCGTGGTTTGAGTCGTTTGGGGTTTCTCGTCCTGGTCTGAGTCGTTCGGTCCGTTTTCCTGGTGTGAGTCGTTCGGGCTCTTCGTTGTGTGAGTCGTTCGGGCTCTTCGTCCTGGTGTGAGTCGTTCGGGCGCTCGTGGTGTGAGTTGTTCGGGCCCGTCGCCCTGGTGTGAGTCGTTCGGGCTCCCCCTCCTGGTGTGACTCGTTTGGGCTCCTCGTGGTGTGAGTCGTTCGGGGCCCGCGTCGTGGTGTGAGTCCTTCGGGTTTCTCGTGGTGTGAGTCGTTCGGGCGCATCGTCTTGGTGTGAGTCGTTCGGGCCCCTTCTTGTGGTGTGAGTCGTTCGGCCTCTTCGTGGCGTGAGTCGTTTGGGCCCCTCGTCCTGATGTGAGTCGTTCGGGCTCCTCGTGGGGCCCCTTGGGGGCCTCTTGGAGCTTCGTGTGGCCTCTGTTGGAGGCCTCTTGGGGGCCCCCTGGGGGCCTCTTGGGGGCCTCTTGGGGCGTCGTGGTCTTCTTGGGGACCTCTTGGGGGCCTCTTGGGGGCCTCTTGGGGCCTCGTGGGGCCTCTTGGGGACCTCTTGGGGTCCTCTTGGGAGCCTCTTCGGGCCGCTTGGCGGCGTCTGGGTGGCCTCTTGGAGGCCTCTTGGGAGCCTCCGGGGGGCCTTTTGGGGCCATCTTGGGGCCTCTTGCGACCTCCGCAGAAGCGCGAAGGAGAGCTGCCCCCGGAGAAGGACAAAATGAGCCCAAAACCCTAGTAACATCAATGAGTGGAGTTGGTGGAAGAGCAGCAGTGGTACGATGGGTAGTAGCAGCAGTAGTTGTAGTAGACTTCGTAGTAGCAGTAGAAGTAGTAGTGGGAGTAGTAATAGTAGGAGTCGTCGTAGTAGTCGTAGTAGTCGTTGTAGTAAATGACTGAGGGCGGTCGTCGTCGAAACCAGCGATCTTTCCCGACCAGCGTTGTTGTCGTTGCCAGTCTGGCTTCTAGTATTGGAGTGTGGCTGTGAGCTTCGCTCCGCCTACCCGTAACGCATGCGCCTACTGTGTTTTTTTGGCACGAGGTGGCTTGTGTGCGCAAATGCTGCACGTAGCCCAGCATCGCTACGAGATCTCCCTTTTTGCTTTCATGTGAGTCATATTCTTCTCCATCCGCCCCGCGTTCGTGTCAGCAGGTCGTCGTGGCGGTTAGCGCTCGGTGACATGCATGCACGGCGGTCAGCGCGAGATGTCTCGGAGACGCGCCACTTTCGAGATTGCATCCGCAGGATCCATCGTCATTGCGACATCAGGTCATGGATTCCCTTTCCCACCTATACACGCATGTATTGAATACAGACGCACGCATACATCAAAGGCGGTCCGAAACACATCAATAATGCACAGAAAGACATGCACAGAAGTTCAAGGTTGTCCTCTGCCTCTTCCCCAGAGAGTAAGAGTGGTGCGCCAGTTTTCTTGCGGATGTTGAGTAGGCACATGTGGAGGTCTAGGAGTCGTCGTCCCAAGTGTCGTTTGCCGCGCTCGTGTGCGGGTGACGCGTTGAGCGCTACGCAACGCGTGGGCTGAAGTGCTTCGCTTTGCCTTCTGGAAAGACGGGACGGAGTCGATTTAGGTAAAACGCTCTTCGTAGTCGTGCAGGAGTGCAGTGCGCTGAGAGGTCTTGCAGGTATGTAAGAGCTCGAGACTCTCAACATGACTGTCGGCGTCTCTCGTCATAGTCCATGTAGTGGATCGAAGTCTATCGTGCCTCCGGGTGTCCAGGGGCCGAGGTTCTAGTTCTCTGGTGTTGCAGGTGTTCCGATTGTCAGGTAGAGTATTATGCACGGTTGTCCTTGGTGCAGTTCCAGGTAACTTCCAAGGTTCCCACAGGGTGAGTCGATCGGGTTTCTCGCGGCGTGAGCAGTTCGGGCTACTGGGGCTAGTAGGAGTCGGTCGAGCCTTTCTGTCTGTGTGAGACGTTCGGGATCTTCCTGCAAAGAGTCGTGATCTCTGGTAGAAATGACATTGGTCGTTCCGCTCTTCGTCTTCTTCCTCCTTTTCCTTCTCGGATTTCTTGTCGTGCGGTCACGCAGGTTTTCGCCCTCGTGGTTCGGGGCATTGCCGAAGGCTAAGGAACGCCCAGGAGTGGCCCAGCGTTGCCGTCGCTGTTGCCATTTTGGCTTACAGCATTGCGGTTCGGCTGTGAGCGTAGCTCCGCCCATGAGCAAAAGCCTCTTTCTCCAGGTGTCCTTGCTGTCGGCATGGAGAGGTGCTGGTGCGCCCTGCTACTTTGGCTTGCATAAGGGGCTCCTTGGAGCGAAGAGGGCGAGGCGTCGGTGTTCATGGCTCCTTTTTGTTGCCAGTTTCGATCGTCGCCGTACTGCCGTCGCCCAGCATGCATGGCGGAGTGTTTGCCGCCTGAGCTAGCTCTGCACCTCAACCGGAACGTCGTCAGAGCACTAGTGTCCACGAAGCAGGCTGTCGCGGTCAAATTCGCTCACATGACGAAGAAGCCGATGCAGTATGGCAGCGGTGACCCAATTGCATGAGGAAGCTCGTCGCTCAGGTAGGCGCAAGTTTGTATTTCCATGTGTGCAGCATGAGCCCGTTCACCGACCAGGACGCCCGTTGGCGCGTAGACTTCGTCGGCGACGTTGCAACTGTGAAGCATCGCGTGGCGGGGATGATGAGCACGCCGGAGTGTCGAACATGGGCGTCCAGGGCAATGCGCGTAGCGCAGGTTTTTGAGACCCTCTCATTGCTCACCCTCACGTGAGCCCACTTAGTTGGAAGCAGCTTATCGGAGCGGAGCGCTCTATGTCGGCGCGGCAGCGCCGAGAAATGAGTATGCTATTCGCATCAGGCGCAGTGGGCCATGAGCAGTCCTTCCTCTTCGGCGGCATCGTACTTACCCGTAAGAGCTTGCACTGAAGGAGTTTGTGTATTTCGCTGTGACGATGGCGCGTCTCTCGTGCAACAATTGGCAGTTTTTTCCTCGGCGGGTGCGTTTCGAATTCCAGGCGGTCCGTGCGGAATTGCCGAAGGAAGAGCGTAGGTGGTGTGTGGCAGTGGTGATGCTCGGGGACCCCGACGGCGGCGGCATGGAAACGTGGAAAGCGGCGACGACGATCACGACCGCGGTAGCGACGACGACGATGGCCGCTCGACGACGTCGACGACGACGACGACGTCGACGACCACGACCATGACGACGATGCCGTCGCCGAAGACCACGACGATGACGACGGCGACGACGATTCGTCGAGGAAGTCGTGGAGACAACGACGACGACTACAACGTGAGCGTGAATGGCGATGCTGCCGACGCCGACGCCATTTCGACGACAGGGGGAGCACTCCTGGTAGCGCTTTCATTCTGGAGAGCGAGCGGAACGCTCGCGGTCTTCCTTTTTGTGTCTCGATGCGGCAGGGTTGCTGAGGCAGGTGAGATCGGCCATGACCCGTGCGAGCTCGCCGCTGTTTCTCAGGATGATGTTTCGCTGCTGGCCCCCTTGGCCTCGCCGTCGTGTCAGCCTCGTTGTTGCGTTGACCGTCCGAGGACATGCAAGCGCGGTTGTCGCCGCGGAAGGTTCCGGGGACGCGTCGCCGACGAGCCTTTTTTATGCATCTCCCCGCCCTCTTGCCCAATACATGCACGCGCATGCGTGGAAAACGAACGCGCAGAACAGTCCAGTCATCCCCAATAGTAACACAACAGAAACACCTGACAGAGTTGGAACCGTTCGTCTCGCTGCGGAGGGCGGTCGATGGAGCGCTCGCCAGGCCTGGAAGTACACTGTCGATGTTCTCTATACTGCGTTTGTGCGCACTAGGCTCGTCGTGCGTTCCGCATCGTGGTGGCTGAACTGCATCCGCCTTGTCGTTGCAGAGTAAGATAGGGAGAAGACAAAAAGAGAAGGGGAACTAATAGTTCTCAACATATAAGATAAAGAATAGGAGCAGGGTTTCCCCGAAGGTTGCAGGCTCAAACAGGCTTCGCAGGGCCTCCCGAGATAATGCCAGCGTTCAGTCCTCTGTGCGTTGCAGATTTGTGTTTTGTTGTGGTTTCCCATGATGTACGGTGTGGCGGGCCACTCGTCTTTCCTCGTGTGAGGTTTTTCGGCCCCTTATTGTGCGTGCGCCGTTCGGACCGCTCATGATGTGAGTCGTTTGAGCATTTCGTCTTCGTGTGCTCCGTTCGGGCTCCTTTGTAGGCGTGAGTCGCTTGGGCATCTGTGGTGTGAATCGTTCGTGCTCCCCGTCCTGGTGTGATTCGTTGGGGGGCTTTCTTGCGTGTGAGGCGGTCGGGTTCGTCGTGGTGTGCGTTCTTCGGGCCACTCGTCCTGGCGTGAGTCGCTCGGGCCCCTCCTTGTGTGTGAGTCCTTCGGGTTCGTCGTGGTGTGTGTCGTCGGAGCCCTTCGTCCTGCTGTGAGTCGTTCGGTTTTTTTTGTCTGTTCGTCGTTCGGGCGTTTCGTGGTAGGAGAAACATTTGGGATCTTCCTGGTGTGCGTCGTTCGGGGGCTTTCGTTCTGGTGTGAGTCGTGTGAGTCGTTCGGGCCTCTCTATGTGTGTGGGTCGTTGGGGTTCCTGGAGGGCTCCGTCCTTCGGGTACCTCGCCACCGTCTCGCACCCTTGCCAGTGACCCCATGCGTCTCCATGTTCGGTGAATTGCCGAGATTGCGTCGCATTTGCGTGAGGCCCTCGCAGGGTTCGCAGATGTGTTTGGGATCATGAAGGGCCTCATGAGTGGCCGGCATCCACAGTTGCTCTACACTTGATTGCAGTCGCTGTTGCCATTCTGGCTCACAGCGCTGCGGTGTGGTTGTGAGCTTAGCTCCGCCTATCAGCAACCTTTTCTGCTGTTCAGCTTTCTTGCCGTCGGCATGGAGAGGTGCCCGTGCGCCCTTGTAACGTTGTTAGCAACTGGGGCTCCTTGGAGCGAGCAGGAGGAGGGCAAGGACTTCGAGGAGTTCATGGTGAACGCGTTTGGAGAATCGCTCCCTGATGGCGTTCCGTCGGGGAGTCAAGATGCGGAATTTAGCTGCGCTCATCCGGCTCGGAACGGGTCGAATTGTTTGCTCAAGGGTCGTGCCGCCTGCCACTTTCCAGATGCAGTAGAGACTCCGCGTGTCATTCTCGCACTTCGTGGTGCATGGTTACCGCGTGTCGAGGCTGGGGCCATCCACAGTGCATTGCCTGGGACGCACTTGTTGAAGTTTTGGGTGGCAGTACGTGCCGAGGAGGAGGTGGTCATTCCTGTTGCTTTTGGCAACGACCGAGCGTCGCCGTATCGTCGTCGCCCAGCAGACATTGCGGATTGTCTACCGCCACAGCTAGTTCGTGCAATCAAACTGCACGCCGTGAGAGCCATAGAGATCGCGGAGGAAGGCCTCACGCAGAAGTGGGCTAACTCTGCCAAGAGGCCGAGGCAGGATGGCTTCGGCGAGGCGAAGTGCATGAAGAAACTCGTCGCACAGCTAGGTACGAGAGAGCCTCCCCCTGCTGAGCAACCCAGCACTTTCTGGAAATCTTGCGGTGACACGGTTTTTGCGCCCGCAGATATCGTGGCTCGGAGGTGCAGTTGCGCCCGATTGGTGAAGTTCGCCGTGCACGTGTCCGTGGACTGTTGTGGCTTGGGGCCCAGCAACGTCGCTCGCAAGACCAGGTTCAACGTCGAGTCTGAGCTCGTGCCGGCCTTGCTGCATGCTGCGAAGGGCAAGTTGCTGTGCGAATTGCGGGCGGGGTCTGTTCGCAACGAAGATGTGGTGCGTCTGAAGATTCATGACGACAATCTCGGTCGTGCTACCATCGTGTGCAACATGCACGCGTATGCTGACAGGGATGCTGGCTGGCGCGTCGATTCCGACGGCGATTTCGCAACCGACAAGCATCGCATATTGTGGATGGTAAGTACGCGCGTATTGTCCCAGATGGGCATCCAGGACAATGCGCTTAGCGCAGGCTGTCGAGACATTCGCATTGCTAGCCCGCACGTTAGCCCAGATATTTTGGACACCGCCTATCGGAGCGGAACGCTTCATGTCGTGACGGCTGCGCCGAAGAAAGATTACGCTACTCGCATCACTCTGGAGCCAGAGGTGGCTGAAGGGGGAGAGTATCTCGGCGTTCTCCTGGAATGGGTTGGTAATCGACTATACCAGCACGATGCTCTTGTCCGCAGCGCTACTGTGGAGAATACTCTGGGTCTCGGCGCTTTGCGGGCGGCGTTTTCCATCATGCAACCTGGGTCTGCCCCGTCAGTCGCATTTGGGAATGTGCTCCAGAACAGAGTGTCTCCATCGTCTCCTTTCATGGAGTCGGTATTGCGCAGGCGCTGCATTCAGCTGTCGAACGATCAGAAGCGTTGCTTGGAGATCATCAACGCCTCGGACAATCATCACCTCATGATCCAGGCTTTTGCAGGTACTGGGAAGTCGCTACTGCTGGCCTTGCTGGTGGAGACAGCGTTGCAGCACGTCAACAAACAGAATGGCGCAGTGGTGATCGTGACTCCTTCGCGCAATTTGCGTGACTCCATATTGCAAGGTCCAGATTTCTTCAACAAGGTGTTTGAGGCTTCTGATTTCGGGCCCCGGGTTATTTGGCTTGGTCGGCCTTCAGATGCCCCTGCGGCGTTGAACACATGGGAAAATAAGGTTGCGGATTTGGTGAATGATCAGCTGCAGTTCCTGCGATCACAGGTGCAAGAGCTGGAAGTCTTTCAGTTACGTCCTGCTTATGAGAGGCTCATGGAGTTCTGCATGTCTTGGGAAGACTTGCCAGCGGCCGCATCCAAGGTGATTGGGGACGCGGAGTTAGCGGCGTTGGAGGTGTTCCCCGACCTTGCTCGCCAACACATGCGACATATTTTCGCCATCAAGCGGAGAGGGGCGGAGCTCTGGGAGAACTTCATCAAAGAAGGCACCAACGGTTACCTCATCGTGTCCACAATGGATTCGTTCGTCAAGTGGCGGGCGGGAGCCATCAAGGGCTACCTGAACCGTTTTATTGAATCGCCTGGACATCAGCCTGTTCTGCATGGAAGAGTTTGAGTCCTACGACGTTTCCCAAGTTGTGGCTGCTTTGGCGAACGTGTCGGTACAGACACTGCTCATGGTGGGGGATCAGCATCAGAGAGTGGAAGATTTCGGTGGCCGTCGTGCCCGCTCCACCGTCAGTTCTGGCAGCCCGGAAGGCGTGTTGCCCTTCGCGCCGCATGGCCTGGAAGGTGATGGCGAGGATTACACCGCGTCGGCAGTGAGCGTAGCTCAGCCCGCGCAGTCCGCTCCGACAGGAAGCGTTGCCGTCCCTGAGGCCCGTCCGTGGTATGAATGGTGCCTGAAGGCCGAGAATGCAGTTCTCGACGTTTGCAAAAGGTGCGGCGAGGATGTGTGCAACTACGTGGCGTACTGTTTTGAGTTCGCCAGCACCTTTGCTTCCGACGCCGCTGTCGCTCGTGATACTCAATTGCAGCACGTATTCTACGACGGCGGCCAGTGGTGGAGGAGTTCAGTGCGGGGCAGTGATGAAGTCGGCTGGCACCCACTCTTGTTCGAATGTTTATGTCGCGCCGTTGCCGCAGATTTGTGTGAATTTCGTGATCTGCAGGAGGAGGGGCAAGCTTTCCCACGACCCACGGTGCTGATCATCATGCCTCTGAGCAGGTCACCAATCCCGCTGTGTTGCTTGATGCACGCTGTTTTCGATGACTCAGCTGTGGGCCCAGGGGTCGTGCAAGTGTCGTTCCCTTTGAACGTGAGGGGGGAGAGCGTCCTCATAGTTCACTGCGTACGGCATCGTCGCACAGTGCGTGCTGAGGACCAATACTCTGGTACGCAAAGGAACTTGAACCAAGGGTACATCAACTTGACGCGCGGGGTGATGAAGACTTGCATGTGGGTCGAGGTACAACCCTTCGGGCATCCAGGAAAGCCCCGCGAGGCTCGCCATGAGTATGTCGGCGGAGGGTCGAAGGACGAGTTTTGCTCCGAGTGCGCGAAGCGCAGGAACGCATATATCTGGCACAACCTGCCGTGGGGCCTTCTCGAAGAACGCTCGAATAATATAGCAGCGTCGTATCGCGACTGCTTTGGGGCTCATCTTCTGCATGATGCTGTTCGTCGTGTGCATGATATCGCTAATGCTGTGTGGTGGAAGCTGGAGTGGAAGCAGATTCCCAACTTGCCAACTCTCGGCCAGGGACGCAGCGACTACAAATCCTTCGATGATGTCCTAGCGCAAGCTGCTGGCGCAGGCACCTCTCTGGCGCAATTCGTGCGCGCGCCTACCAGGTCGCTGCGGGAGTTGGGCCATGGAGCGGCAGCCGAGCGATGGAACGTGCAGGATATGCACGACAAGGTGCAGTGCGACGTGGACTTGCTGAATTGGTTGCCCGCCTTGAGGTTCGGCCATTTGTTGCTGCCGTGCGCCGCCGCAGAGGTGAGCTCCGAAGAGAGCAAAGGCGTGACGCGCCTCTGCTTTCCATTTCTTCATGCTCGCGCTGGTTTGGAGGTCGAGAGTGCTATGACAGGACTTTGCAGCCTGGCGTGGTTTCTGTCGTTCGTGCTGGAGAGTGATCTCGTGTTGCATGCGCGGGTGAGCAGACAACTGCACAAAATGCGGGTCATAGAGGACGATGGGGACCTGTGGTTCAACAAAGCCTGCCAGTCCGGACGCATAGCCACAGCCATCAAGGACAAGGGCAAGAGCGTCGTCTACATGTATGTTGGCGGCGGGGCAGTGGACCACGAACAGTCCTTCCTCTTGGGCGGCATCGTCGTTATTTGCAAGAGCTGGAAATGGGCGGCTTTGGTGTACTCAGCGGTGAGAATTGCAGGTCTCGCGTGCAACAAGTCAGTAGGCCCCTCGGAGTCCGCGTTGGTGATTTGCGACGAGACCGAAGCCAGTGAGTCGTCCTCTGAGCTCACGTCTGCGACGCCATCTCCCGTTGATGAGTTTCGCCAACTGACAGAGCAGACGTGGGTCTCTCTTGGTAATGTATGTGACGTTTTCACGGCCGCTGTCGAAGCGGAGGGGCGCACTGGGATGAAACAAAGGTCTACGCGCGCCGACTTAGTAGGTATCGGGATAGTAACTCTGCTCGAGTCTTTTGAAGAAGGTGTGAAGGCTTTGCTCAACATGAGCGCTTAGATGCCCAGTCTTTCCGTTGCGGGAGCTGTTGTGGTGCGTAGCAGTGATGCTCGGTGGAGGAGGCCGACGGCGACGACGTTGAAAACGTCGAAGGCGACAACGACGATCACGACCACGACGACGACGCTGACGATTTCCGCCCGACGACGACGACGACAATGACGATGAGGACGACGACGACGACGACGCCAACGCGGAGAACGTCGACGACGACGGCGCCGACCCGACGACGACGTCGTCTAGACAACGACGACGACGACAACGACATCGAGGACGTGAATGGCGACGCCGACGACGCCGACGCCACGGCGACGACAGGAGGCGCACTCCTCGTAGCTTCTTCACTCTGGAGACCGAGCGGAACGCTCGCGCTCATATTTGTTTTTCTCTCGCTGTGGCACCGTTGCCGGAGTAGATGACATCGTCCATCATGTTGATTGCTTCGACATTTTTCTCGTGATGCATTTTGCAGTCCCTCGCCCATTGGCCCCGCTTTCGTGGCAGCAGCGATCTTTCGGCCAAAGCCCGAGGACATGCAGACTCGGTTGCCACCGCGCCACTGCCGAGCTTGTACTTTGACGAGTGCGCTCTTTTTAACCAAATCAGGGTGCCTTACTCTGTGCAGCACACACGTATATTGAAATGCAAAACACTTTTGCAACACACACACAGACACACACGTACACGGTGACAAATAAACATACACACGCGGACAGTGTGTGAAGCTCTCCCCTCGCTGCCAAAGGTCTGAGAGATCCGGCGTTTTTTTTTCTCCTTGGACGTCGATCGGGTCCTCGCCAGGCCTGGCAGTCGAACGTCCGATGATTCGTCCACTGGCTGAACTGCACCCGCCTTTGCCCAAGAAAGAACAGGAAGAAAAAGCAGGGAGAAGGTCTCCCCGAAGCTTGCAGGGTTAGAGTGAGCAGGGGATTGCCCCCGAAGATCATGCACCCGTTCGGTTCTGTGTGCGTTGCAACTATGTGACTCGTTCCGGCTTCTCGTGGTGTGAGTCGATGTGGCCACTCGTTCTTATTTGTGTGAGGGTTTCGAGCTCTTCATTGTGTGTCAGTCGTTCGTGTCTTTCGTGGTGTTAGTCGTTCGGGCTTCTTTTCCTTGAGTGCGTCGTTGGGGCCTCTCCTTCTGTGTGAGTTTCTCGGGCTCCTCGCCGTGTGTTTCGGTCGGGCCCCTCGTTCTGGTGTGAGTCGGTGACGTGGCAGATTCTATGAACCTCGTTAGTGTGCTCCAGGTGTCTCCATGCAGTCGAGGTCTGTGCATGAATGCGCGTAGCTCCGCTCTCCGCCCACAAGCTACCAGAGATCATTCCCGATCCCAGCATCCACAGGGGAAGCCTTGGAAAGTTCAACTGTGCTGTCTGATCACCGCGCTGATGCCAGGTGTCTTTCGAGTTCTTATCGGGTCTAGTGCTCGTGTAGGATCTGGGGATGGTGCTCATGCTGTTTTCCTGGAGTCGCGATCAGGACATCGGGTGCGCAAGGGAGTGTGAGAAAGGCTAGGGTTCACTATGGCCGGCCATCGGAGGATCGAAGGGTCTACGATTCCCCAGCGGTTATCCGTAGCCGCAGTCTGTGTACCGAGGTTCGGTTTATCTACCAGCCTTCGGCCATCCCGGTCTGGCTTCTGGCTTTTCGTGCCGCAGTCCCAGAGTCCCCCAGGAGGTCCGAAGCGGCCCCTCCAAGGCCTCGAAGACACTCCGAGAAGCCCCTGGGGCCCGCAAGAGGCTCACCAGACGCTCCCCAAGGGAACGAGGCACCCGAAAGCCTCATGTTCCGAGGAGCCCGAACGACTCACACCAGGACGAATGGCCCGAAGCACTCACATTACGAGAAGCCCGAACGACTCCCGTCAGAAAGAGGGGCTCGAACGACTCACACCAGGACGAAGAGCCCGAACGACTCGCACCACGAGGAGCGCGACCGACTCCCACCACGACGAGAGCTCCGAACGACACATTCCACGAGGACCCCGAACGAATCACACCAGGACGAGGGTCCCGAACACCTCACACCACGAAGAGCCCGAACGATTCACACCAGAAGGAGGGGCCCTAATGACTCACAGCAGGACGAAACGCTCGAACGACGCACACCACGAGGACCACGAACGACTCACACCTCGAGGAGTCCGAACGACTGCCCCCGCGACGAGAGTTCCGAAAGACTCGCAACACGAGGACCCCGAACGACTCACTCCAGGACGAGGAGCCCGAACGACTCACACCACGAGGAGCCCGAACGATTCCCACCACGACGAGAGCCCCGAAAGACTCGCAACACGAGGACCCCGAACGACTCACTCCAGGACGAGGATCCCCAACGTCCCACATCACGAAGAGCCCGAACGACTCAGCCCTGAAGGAGGGGTTCCGATCGACTCGCAGCAGGACGAGGCGCTCGAACGACACTCACCACGAGGAGCCCGAACGACTCACCCCACGAGGAGCTGGAACGACTCTCACGAGATCGAGGACCCTGAACGACTCAGAGCACGAGGAGCCTCAGATGGGGCCAGGAATTCACTCAGGATCTCAGGAGAGCCCCAAATATATATCTCCTGCACTTTCGGTGTTGCTGGTGCCATTGTGGTTCAGAGTAATGAAGCGTGGCTGTGAGCTTAGCTCGGCCAGCAGCAATCGCTGCTGCCTACGAGCAATCTGTCCGTGTTCGTGAGTTCTATCCGACCATCACTTGCGCTGTGAGCTTAGCTCCGCACGGACGCTCTTCCTTCTCACATCCTTAAGCGGTGGGCATGGAAGTGGTGGTGTGAGCTATGTCTGGGAAGTGTGAGGGCCCACCGTGGCGGTGCAGAATATGCAGCATAGACTACGGAACGCGGAAGAGCAAGCATGATGTCCACATGTCTGGGCGCCACCATGCTCGCCAAGTCCGCCAGCAGTGCGGTCTACGGGAGCGGAAGGGCAATATCTTGCGCCGAATGACCAACGTCAGAAGTGCCAGCTTCGTCTCGTGGCTGAAAAGCACCATCAGGCGCAGCCAGCAGGCGATTCGGAACGGCGACCGGGTCATCGACTTCATCCCGTTCGGCGTGTCGTGTCTCGTCACTCGTGATGTACAGGCAATTATCTGTCAGCTGCGGCGCCTCAGGACCCATGGTGCAGCCCTTTTGGCTGCTGTTGGCGCTGCTTGCTTGCTCTGGACGGACGCATGGGTGCAGGCCGTGGGCATTCCCCTCACGACCGCATCCTACCGCGGCGATCTGGTGAGGAGGCTCTTGCAAACGCGCGCGGAAGATGTGCAGGTAGCGAACCCCAGCATTCGCGTTTGCCGTGGGCGGTCGCTTCTCACAGGCACCCAGGCGCATGCTCGGCGCAAAGCTCGACGCCTTGCATCCTTGGTGCTTGGTGTTGCACGCCGAGCTCCAGGGGCGTGCGCTCTACTGCAAGAAGGCAACGCCTCGAGCGCCATGGATGCCTTGTGTGGGTCTGGCCTGCCCATCGGGGGATATACCGCTAAATTCATGCCGGTGTTGTTGTCGCAACTGGGGCTGGCGCAGTGGACGACAGTTGCGACCCGCGGTTTCGCTGGTTCTACGGGCTTGGCGGCTCTTCGCCTGCTCGTGGGTCGCAGCGTGACTTTGGCTGGGGCTGACACGGCGCTGGCGCTGCTGTCACAGAGCATCCGTGCAGATTGGGCCGGGCCGCCGCGGCTGCCCCCGTTCGGGATGCTGGACCTGGAATCGCAGCTCTGTGCGTGGCATTCTGCGGACTGCGCAGCTGCGAACAGCTGTCAGTACCGAGGCATGCGTGGGGCACTCCAGCTGGTGCAGTAAAGTGTTTTCATTGTGTCGGCACTGTGCACGTTTTTCACTGCAGCGGCAGGGCCACAGTAGGGAGCGCAATGTGCAGAGCATGGGCTCGTTGCCATAGCGCGCGCTTGCATCCAGTGCGCAGTTGGAACATAGCCACCCACAATAGTTGCATTCATCGCGCTTCCTCTTGTTTACTCACCCTTCCGTTCGTCGGCATGGCACGTGAGATTTTGGTAGAGCGCTCAGCGGGAAGATGTCATGTTATGGGCGCAGTTCGCGCCCACGCCTGAGGGAGGAGGGTGGGCATGGAAGGTCATGAACGAAGGGGTCCAAGCAGCTGACGCATGGATTTCTTCGGAACGCGTTCGTGTTTGGAGGAGATGGCGGGAGAGGTGCTCTAGGGGAAGCGTCTGGGGGTCATCCAGGGAAGACATTTGGTCGCTCTCGATTGGCAGAGGCTCCAAGGAGGCCGCTGGGGGCCAGACGGAGGTCCGCAGCAGCCGCGTGATTGTCTAAGAGGCTCCCAAGACAAAACGCGAAATCAGCAAGGCGTGTAGGAGTGGGCAAAGTCCTTTTTCCCTGCACCTCAGGTGTGGCCGTTGCCATCCTGTCTCGTAGTATTACACAAGGTGGCTGTGAGTTGCACGTGCCTACATTGCATCGCTTCCGCGCTACCATGTACCCAGTCGGATCTCGGCAGGAGCAATGGCTCCAGGGGGCAGCACTAATTGAAGTTCTCTTGTGTTCTGATCGTTGTCCTCCAAGCTAGCCCCGACAAGTGCCGAGGAGGCACCAAGAGGGCCCAAGAGTGTCCGACGATGGCTCTCGCGAGGCTATTGGTGGTGGTGGGGTGTGCGGTGGTTTGTGCGTTTGTGTTGGTCTTTTTTTATTTTTTCTTTTTTTCATGTCGTTTTTTTTTTTTGTTTGTTATTGTTTTTTCTTTGTTTTTTTTTTTTGTTTGTGTTTGTCTTTTTTTGCGTTTATTAGTGGTTTTGTTCTTTTATTTTGCTTTTTTTTCGTTTTGTCTGTTTTTTTTTCTTTTTTCCTTATTGTCTTTTTTTTCCTTATTTTTTTTTTTTTTTCTTTGTTTTCTTTATTTTATTTTTTTTTTTATCTTTTCTATTTCACGCGTTCATGGGAAGGGCTACGATATCACCCAGGATAACAGGAGAGAGCTACGGTCACATTCCCTGCACCGTTGTCGTTGCTGTTGCCATTTTGGTTTGCAGTGATGTCGCGTGCTTGTGAGCTTGGCTCGGGCAGAAGCACTCGGTGGTGTCTACGAGCATTCCTCAGTGCCCGTGAGTTCTAACCGTGTATCATTTTCGCTGTGAGCTTAGCTCCGCACGGACGCTCGGTTTTCCAGCACCGCCAAGTGCCCCTTTTTTCCGAGTGTTCGCGTGAAGCTGGGGATGTCTGCACCTCCAGAAGTACCAGAAGACGCTCCGATGTATCGAGGCGAATCGGAGGACCAGGTGATTGGGCACGTAAGCTATGTGATCGAGTTGCAGGAGGCGAATCTGCAGAGGAGCCGCGAGGTGACGACAGAAATATTGAAGATTCTCGAGGCACAGATGGACACCCTGAAGGCCTCCAAGCTGCAGCTGACGACGTGCTTGACTCGCAGCGCCATGGTCAAAGCGCAGACGTCGCAGGCTCAGGTGCCCGAGATGCCAGAGAAGCAGGAGGACACCTGGCCTCCTCCAGTGGGCTACGCGAAACGCAAGATGGAGCTAGGCAAGAGGATGGAAACCACGAGGGGAACAATGTCGGCAGCCTCATATTCGGGAGAGCCACAATAAGCACAACATGATCATTGATAAGAGGATGGAGTTCGTGGTGGGAGAGACAGAATCACGGGTGGTGCGTCATGGGGAAGCTGCACACAAGGCAACGAGTACACGTATTGAAACATAGGGTAGTAGGTGATGGCCAATTCGCACTCGCATTGAGAGTGCTTGTGTTGAGTTAGTGTGTGTTGTGCCTTCCCACTCTTTGCTTTAGAGAAGGGGCGCGGCCCTGGGTGTGTGCCCTGTCTCCCGATCGTGACTGCCAACGCCGCCTGACGTGTCAGACAACAGCATCCTGCAGGATCATCATTTAGTCACACCCTACCGGTCATGCAACAACGCAACGGCCAACCCAGAATTTACATGTCATCGTGCCTCACATGGATCAGGTGGTGCGTCGTCCGTGATATCATATCACATCGTATCATTGACATCCTCATCATCGTGACATTCCATATCCTACATCAGGTCACATCCTCACACATGGGGGACGAGGGGAATTTGGGTGCCGTAGGGTGTCATGTCGTTGCAGATGTGAGTGATCTTCGTCGCAGATTTGGTTGTTGTATGTAGTGCGTTACGCGTGGTTTTTAGTGCACGAATGGTTCCTGCATGCAAAGTTGGTTGGTGCATTGTTGCGAGCCGCGGGCTCGAGTCGAGCGCGTCTGCCAGATCATCGGTAGTGAGCGTAGCTCAGCCGTTGTTCACACCGCTGTTCCCATTCAATTCGCTTGGCGAGGTGGCCAATCCTCCAGCACGGTACTCGGGCCATGGCCACTCAGACTTTCCACGAGGCTGTGGAGGCGTCTTTCGACCACATTGCTGTGCAAGCGGACGGCGCGGCAGAGAGAGTTATCCTGAAGCCTGGGGTTGAGGGCTTGCATGTGTTCCTGGAAGGGTGTCGCGCTGATGGCGCGAGTAGCGGCGTGAGTGCCGAAACGGTTGCAGTGGAGTCGCTAAAGCAGATTTTCGAGAGCAGGGGTTGGCCTTCGGACAAATCGTTTGGGAGGGCCGATTTGACCACGCTGCTCGAATCGCTGGGCGAAGCAGGCTCTGGCGGCGAGGACTTGGCGGAGGACATGTCCACTTTGGTGGATGATCTGCACTCTCGAGCGGCGGCGAAAGAGTTCCCGCTCATTCGCCCGATAGGCTTGCGAGCGGAGGACGAGCAGAATGCCGCCGAGGAAGCCATGAGTCTCGTGGAAAAGCTGGATGCTGCGCAGATTCAGAGCTATATTGATTTTCAGAAACAGGAGTATTTTAAGAATGGTCCTGGAGATCCAGGGACGTCGATGGGCGAGAAGCATGCTCAGTGGGCACTCAATTTTTACTACAAGCACGTGCGTGATTTTCTCGCCAAGCAGTCGCTTGACGCCAGGACATTTGCCCACCGGTTTTCCCAGTCGACGTTCATCCCGCTCATCTCCCCGCTGCCATCGGTGACAGGGAGAAGAAGGTTTTCGCTCGTGATGCCGCGTCGGCAATGAGGCCAGAATTGTTGGAGTTGCTGGACAAGAATTTGTGGTTAGCTTGGGATGAGATGGCTGAAGTTGTCGAACTCAGTGGAGCGGGCGCTCATGATAGCTTCAGAGAGTTTTTGGAAGAGGACTACTTTCGCATTGTGCGCGAGACGTGCGATGCGAATGCGCACCAGAACGCGGGGACTGGCCTAGGCGTGCCTGCGACGTTTCGGCCGTTGGTGGACCCGGGGTTTGGAGTCTCCGCAGACGAAGCAGCGGAGCGTAAAACATTCCTCTTGAAGGCATCCGCGGCTGATCACAGTTTCGCCGTGACGGGAGTCACGGAGCAATGCAGCCAATTTGTGCAATCGCGCACGGCCAAGCAGAGAAAAATACTACCATCGGAGCCACCAGAACAATTTGCGGCATCTCGGTATTACACGTTATTGCGGAAAAGCGTATCGGAGGTTCGTCCTGGGGACTCTGTTCTCCGACGCGCCGAGGAGAGCGCCGTGGCCCATGAGTCCACGCAACTCTCGGATGGGGCGTCGACTTCTGCTTTGTCTGGCATCGATCTGATTCTCTCAGGGCAGGCGTTTGGTCCGACATCGTCGGCGTCCGAAGAGATATTTCACAAATCTGCGCTGGCAATTCTCCAGTCTTCCGAGGGGGGTGGCAGGTGTCATTTCCAGGGCGTTGTAATTGTATGCGACAGTAATCCTCGCGATGTACATTGCGCGGAGGGTTCTCCGCGGAAGCGGAAGGATCCGTCTTCGGAAGGGAAGGCGGCCGACGTGGTCATGGTGGACAAGACGGGGCCCATCTGCGCGTGCCTATGGGGTGACGCCGCTGAAGATATCTGCAGCATCTGGCGCGCTGTACAGGAGCGTCGCCATCGGGGCGACGCTGCTCCGTGCGTCGTAGACCTGTCCAAGGTTCGCATCCAGGGAGCGGGGAAGAACAATTGGAATGGGGAGTTGCTGACGCGGATTCGCATGTTGACGTCCATCGAAGCTGTTGGCGGGGAGCTGGGCACGACGGCGCAGGTTCTGTCTGCTCCGACGTCAGAGAATCTCATCCAGATGAGGTATGCGGTTCCTCCTTCGGATTGTTGCGTTTCCGTCTTTCGTTCGCTCCGCGACAAATTAAACCCTCCATTCCGGTTGTCGGTCAAAGGTAAAGCGATGGATCTGCAATCGTTGGAGATGTCACAAGGGGGGAACGCGAAACGGATATTCGATATAGTGGGTAACAGTGGTCTGTACTTCACTTGCTGCGCCGTGAAGCACAATGCGGAGTCCCAGGCGCTGCGGAACTTCCAGGGCGTCGCGGTCTACTACGGCACAGGCCGCGCGGCCATTGGAAATTCCAAGGGCATGCTTTCTCTTTTGAAGGATGCGATGATAATCCCTATCGGCCAGCCTGCTATGTTGGGCACCGCGAAAACCGAGCAGCTTACTATTCAGTGACATGGGGGTATCATGCAGTGGGCTCAGGTGGTGTATGATGTTTCTTCCCGTAGTGGTGATGTGAATATGTACCACGGAGGATGTGACGCGTCTATACGTGACTACTACTTTTTACAGAGAGGTTGGACATTGGATGTTGCGTCAAAGGGGACCGTGGATGCTGTATACACGGCGTGGGCATCGGTATGCGGCCAATGGTGGGCATGCCTCTACTCATATTCGGAGGCGCTTCGAGTGAGCTCCAGCACAGGACACAACATCCCGCTGGCGGGACTCGTACTGCGATCTGGCTGGACTCCGTACTTGGGATCTTTGGGTTCTGGTTACTATACTATGTGATGGTGCTGGTTACCCTCGGAAGTGATGGTGGTGGTGATTCTTCTCAGTAAAGATTCATTGGTGGGTGTAGTTTGCGGCGCAGCACTGAATCAGTGCTGGGTGATATCGCTGCTCGTGGACTCCTGTTCTATCTACACGCTGTCTGAGCGCCTGAGCAGTTCGGCCCGTGCAAACACATACGTGTTCCCTTCATAGTCCTGCCCTTCCGCCTCTGCCTTGTTAGATTCGTTTGAGTCAGTCTGTGAGATTTCTCCTTTCTCGGGCTCTGCTCCTCTCGTCCTTCCTGGCGTGAGTCCTTCAGGTACCTCCTTGTGTGTCAGTCGTTCGGGCTCTTCGTGGTGTGAATCGTTCGGGCTCGTCGTCCTGCTGTGCGTCGTTCGGGTCCCTCCTTGTGTATGAGTCGTTCGGGGTCCTCGTGGTGTGGGTCGTTCGGGCGCTTCGTCCTGGTGTGAATCGTTCGGGCGCCTCCTTGCGTGTGGGTTGTTCGGGCTCCATGAGATGTGAATCGTTCGGACCCGTCGTTCTGGTGTGAGTCGTTGGGGCCCGTCCTGGTGGGTGAGTCGTTCGGGCTCCTCGTGGTGTGAGTCGTTGGTGCCTGTTGTCCTTATGTGAGGCGTTCGGGCCTTTCCTTCTGGCGAAAGTCGTTCGGGCTCTTCCCTTCACTGCCCTGGCGTTGTCTTGGTGTTGGAGCCGGTTCCTGTTATTTCGTCTTCGCTGGTTCTTCCGATGTAACCTGTGCTGTTTTCCGTCCTCCCTCTGTCCCCTCCATCTTATCCATGTAGTGGAGAGCGGAAGAAAAGAACTGACTAACTCAATCGGACGAGCTCAAGGCTCGAACCATCCTCCAGTCCGTGTTGCTTCCGCCGTCCGCACGGGGCTCTCCCTTTTCGGGCCTGGGGGTGGAGGAAATGTTCAAGTGGCGTGGTGAGTATGTTTGCGTGTGTGTGCTTGTGTGTGTTGGTGTGTGAGCGTGCGTCTAAGAATATCAGCGGAGGAGGCGTCCTTATCTCCCGCCATCCAATCCACCTCTCTCCGCTCCCTTCGCCCATGCCTCGCCCCTCCTCCCAGGAGCGCGGAAGAAACAAACTCGCCAGCTCGATCATCCGGGCTCAGGGCCCGAAAGATTTTCGACTCCGTTTGACCCAGGGGGGCCCCCTCGATACCCTGGCGTAAATGCAGAGGAAATGGTGCCCGTGCGTGGGTAAGTGTAATATCAACGATGCCTTTCTTTCCCGCTCTCTCATCCCGCCCGTCCCTTGCCCTCCTGTCGGTTCCCCCTCTGCACTGGAGAGCGAAGAAAAGGACTCCATCGAGCCCGGGGCTCGAGCAATCCTGCAGTTTTCGCGTGGCCCCGCCGCGGCGCTATGCTCGCCATGAAAGGTCGGCGTAGCGGTCGTCAGTACTCGCGTGCAGATGACTGACTTTTTCACGATGGTGCAGGTGGACATCTTCGTGGTGTTGTTCGTCCGCGAGGCTCGTGCAGGTTCGCATCCTCACGACGGTTCTTGTCCTGTCCCACGTGCAGGTCAACATCCTCGCGATGGTTTTCGTCGTCCTCCTGAGCTGATGCGGCGCAACTCGCACCAGGAGTAGCTCGGCGCCCGCGCATATGCACGCACTCACACACACGCACGCAGGTATACACGCGCGCAATCAAATTTTGGAGAGGATCGAACATTTCAGACACGCAGGTCTGTAACTCGCCGTGCCTCTTGCTCCCTCCCCCCATCAGCCCTCCACGCACGCTCGCGCGCGCGCGCGCGCGC
>CAUYUJ010014272.1:391492-421153 GCA_963575745.1 Prorocentrum cordatum | reverse complement strand
TCAGTATTATCACAATCAGGCCCACTCGTCTAGACTCTCTCTTTCTCTCTCTCTCTCTCTCTCTCTCTCTCTCTTTTCCAGGTTTGTTCATGCTCAATAATCATTCAGACTCACGCATATTCAGATTCACTCCCAGACTCACACCCAGCCAGACTGACCCACATGCAGGCTCACTCCCACTCAGGCATAGCCACAATACTCAGACGTAGTCATACGCATCACCCATACTCAGACTCACTTTTACACAAAACCTCCGTATCATCGCAACGTTGCGGACATTGCGCTTAAGCATCCCAGAGGGGCCACCAAGGGTGTGTCTTCCACAGGCCCGCTTGCGCCCATAAAGTCGGCAACTCTCAGGCAGAAGAGCCGTCGTGGTGTGATCTGCGCGTTACCATCGCGATGGAGCAGGCATGGCACTTGGGCCTCACATGGTTGTCGACCAGGGTGTTCCACGGGCCCGCTCGCGCCCGGAATGTTGGGACCTCTCAGGCAGAGAGGCCAGTCTGGGGAAGGGGGGAGGCAGACGTTTCTTCTCGGGGCCGCATGACGATCGTAATGTAGCAGGCATGGCACCTGGGCCCCACAGGGATGTGCCGACCGGATGTGTGTTCCACGGGCCCGTTCGCGCCCAGACTGCCAGGACTTCTCGGGCAGAACGGCCGTTCTGGGGGGAGGAAGGGGGAGCGGTGCTTGGAGGAGGAGGAGGAGGAGGAGGAGGAGGAGGACGAGGACGAGGAGAAGGAGGAGGGGGAGGGGAAGGAGGAGGAGGAGGAGGAGGAATCGAGGAGGAGGAGACGGAGGAGGAGAAGGAGGAGGAGGAGAAGGAGGAGGATTTGAAGGGTAGACGTCTCTGTCCGGGGCCGCACGATCACAGACATGGTCCTTGGGCCTCCGAAGGGGTTTTCCACGGGACTGGCGGCGCCAAGATTGCCAGGACACCATGGGCAGAACGGCCGCTGCGGGGGGGGTACAGTAGCCGTACCCCGTTTCAGAGACGCGTGGCCATCGCGATGTAGCAGACATGGCACTTGTGAAGCCCAGGGGGTGTCTACCATGGCTGTTCCATGGGCCAGTTAGCGACCAGACTGTCGGGGCCTCTCAAGCAGAATAACTGCTTGGAGGGGGGTCAGACGTATGTTTTTTCATGGCCGCAGTTCAGAGAGCACAGCGCGCTCGTGAGCGGAGCAGATCGGCAGGTAGCGGCAGAGAGCGGCTGGCAACAGTGCCCGCGTTCAGACAGATTCCCACTCAGTCGCACTCGGACTCAGACTCGCTCACGCTCAGGCGTCCTCCTCCTCCTCCTCCTCCTCCTCCTCCTCCTCCTCCTCCTCCTCCTAGAGGAAAGTGCCAGAACATGACGTGCAGATCTGAGGATCTCCGCGGGAAACGGGTTGGCACTCCTTGGCCTCTCTCGGGGCCCTTCCCCCTGCCCCTGGAGTCGACGCTCGCTGCCGTGCGAGAGACCCGTCCCGGCGGAAGGCCCTGGGGTCCAGAAGCCGTTCCTTTCTAGGCCTCCCCGATGGGGTCGGAGCAGCTTTAAGTCGGGCGTGTCCCTCTACAGGGGGAATATTCAAAAATAGTCAAAAAATAGTCTTGGGACGATCTTTTGACTATTTTTGCCCATTGGGGTGGCATTTCTTGAGTATTTTTCATTTTTCTCCCAAAATCCCCCTGTAGGGGGACACGCCCGACTTAAGAGTAGATGGGGTCGGATGATCGCGCCGCATCGCCGATGCCTCGGCGATGCGGCTCGATGTGGCGACCGTGTTTCCCTACGCCGACGTCGCCGATGCAGCGCCAATGCATCGGCGATGCATCGGCGACGTCGGCGCGATCCTTCGACCCCACCTACTCGGACCCCATCTAGGAGGCCTCTATCCCCTCAGGGTCCCTTCCCCTCATTCCAAATACCGCTGCCACCCACAATAAGCACGAGGTAGCCTTCCACGGATGCGCTATAGCGTCCTTGCCTTCTCGGCGTCTCCTCTGCCGATGTGGTGGGCCAGCTCTGGAGAAAGAGTATCCTTGCAGCGGGCTGCCCTGCCCACGAGAGAAGGCGAAGACGGGCAGACTTCGAAGGGCAAGCCGCGGGGGGGGAAAGGCGGGAGCCTGCCCCCAGGCGTTTGGTCAGCCAGACACTTTTCCTCGCCGTCGTCATCCATGCCCTCTCCTGGCCCAGACGTCCAACAACTTGAAAAGATCAAGACAGCGGCTTCCCGCAATTGACGGCGTCTGGAAGCCTCGTTCGGCACGTTAAAAATTATCCCGCACGAGAACAGGTCCTTGGGAAGGGATCGAGAATCCATTGACAAGGCGATAAGAGGCACGGAGAAGAAATTATTGTTCGATATTTGTATGTGTGTGCGGCCCGAAGGGAGCGCATTCATTTCCCAACCACTAGCACGGTGGTAGTTGAGGCCCATCAGCTTGCGCCATCTGTCTCTTCGTTGATAAGCACGTGCATTGTACGCAGAGGCTCAATACCCTTGACCTTCTGGCACAATCAACATAGACCGAAGTAGTGCACGTGTTGCTAGCAGAATGGCGCAGAATGGCCAGAGGGACCTGCCATCTCGAACGGTGCGGAAGAGTGACTGCGAAGTGCAGAAGAGCACAGAAAATCGGCATCGAGCTCGGAGACTCCATGCGAGTCAAAGGCCATCCACAACCAGCGAATGTTTCCTTCGCTGAGCTTTGTGAACGTTTTCTCGTTCGGCGTTTCGACATTGGGCGGAAAGGGGGGGGAGAGGGGGGGCGCCTGGCTCCGGACCTCTGCTTCATGCGACTGTTTGCCAAAGTGCGTCCGATGGGGGAGACTCCACCTGCTTAGAAGAGGCGCCAAAAACAGCCAAGATCTACTCCAGGGGGGGAGGGCGGCTGCGAGGGCCCGCGCCGATCGGCAAAGCAATGAATGAGAAAACGATCACTTTCACTGCCAGCCAGAGCCCTCTGAAGTAAATGTCTGGCCTTCCACTTGTCGGGCGGTCCGAGCGGCGAAACTTCTGCCTGCTTCCTGTCGCAAGGCCACCACAGCTCGCACAGGGCCATGCGGGAAGGGGCACTGCGAAATTCAGACCCCCGACGTCGTGATTTTCCACGGCGTCGACCCCCAGAGGCCTCGACCCCTTCCCCGGGACGTGTTGATCTTTCACAGCGTCGACCCCCAGAGGCCTCGATCCCTTCCCCTGGACGTCGTGATTTTTCACAGCGTCGACCCCCAGAGGTCTCGACCCCTTCACGTGAAGACGTCGTTGTTTTTCACAGCGTCGACCCCCAGAGGTTTCGACCCCTTCCCCAGGGCCGGTTTTTATCACTGAGTCGTTTTCTTGACGGTCCCGAGGCCTGTTTAAGGGCCCCCAAAGGTCGAAAATGGTGAAAAAAAATTCTCGTCGCGATGTTGCTCAACGCGGGAAAGTCTGGGGAGCTGCGGCTGCAGCTGCTTTCGAGGCTCCACCGCAGCGCACCCCCCGCCGCCTCGAGGCGCCAGAAGAAGCAGCTGCACCGCCTCGGAGACCGCCCCCCTCCGCTTTTCCCAAATCATCTAGGCCTCCTCGATGGGGCCCGAGTAGCTGGGGTCGGAGAATCGATGCCTCGGCGATGCTGCTCGATGTGGAGCCCGATGTTCTCCACGTCGACGTCGCCGATGCAGCGCCGACATCGCAGGTACATCGCCGAAGCATCGGCTATACGGCGCGATCCTCCGACCCCATCTACTCGGACCCCATCTGAGAGGCCTCTAACCCAGACCCCCTCGAGTCATGAAAAGATCACGACGGGAGGTTTTTCGCTATTTCTGGCCTTCGGGGGCTTATTATCCGGGCCCCAGAGAAGTCAAAAAACGACTCGGGATGAAACACCAGCCCCGGGTCGAGCCGTCTGGGGGTCGACGCCACGAAAATTATCCTGGCGAAGGACCCAACCATGCGCAGTTGTGAATACCTTAATTCTGAATATCATCTTTGCCCGCGCTCCCTATGGGGCCACGAACCGTACGAGGGGCGCGCCGAGATGCGTGGCGGGGCACGCGATGCCAGCGAAGACGATTGGTCTGCGTGCGAGAGACTGAGCGCGAGTGAGTCTAATTGTGAATGAGTCTTCGTGCGAATCAGTCCACGCGCATAAGCGTCGACGCCCATGTCGGCGCGCTCCTCCCGAAGATCGCGCCCGCTTCCTTCCCGTTATTTGTTTTTTCTCTCTCTCTTTCTCTCTCTCTTTTGCCCGTGCGCGCCCATGTCCGAGGCTGCGGGCACGCCGGTCGCCCCGAATGGGTCCCGGCGACGCGCGCGGGTCGTCCGCTGCGCGGAGCTGAGAGAGCGGCTGGCTGATAGCGGGCAAGGCTGTGGCCGCCGGGCAGAGAGACGACGGGGGCGAGCGAGGCTCTGGGCAGAGCGCAGCGCGGAATTCCCGCGACGCGCGCTGGTCGCCCCGAGTGGGCCCCAGCGACGCGCGCGGGTTGCCCGCGGCGCGAAGCCAAACTGTCAGACCGTCGAGAGACGGCGAGGCTCGGGCGGGTCGCTTTTCAAATCAAGCCTCGCGGATAAACTCGGTGAAGCCCAGCTCCCTGGCGAGCTCCGTCGCCTCCCTCCTGCGCCGCTTCGTGCGCGTAGCAATCTGCCCCAGCTGCTTCCGCAATCCCTCCGGTGGCCCTGCCGGGAAGAACTCGATTCGCGGCGCCGGCGTGAGCAGGAGGTTCTCGTGGCACGTGGCGCGCGAGAGCAGCGCGTAGAGCTCCAGCCGCCAGTCGTCGTCCTCCTTCCTGCCGTTCCCCACCTCGTGGCGGCCGCAGTCCAGGATCACGCCTGGGCGTCGGCCGAGGGGGCAGCGCGCTGGACAGACGACGGCCCAGGGCGACAGTCCACGAGACGGAGAGACGGTGTCTAAAACGTGTGAGGGGCCACGAAACGTGTGAGGGGCGTGCCAAAATAGGGCGGCGCCGCCATGCGGGCAACGCCGCTGGGACTTCAGGTGGAGCTCCCTATGGGGCCACAAGAAGTGTGAGGGGTGTGCCAGACTGGGGCGGCGCCGCCATGCGGGCTGCGCCACTGGGACCCTAGATGGGGCTCCCTATGGGGCCACGACACGTGCGAGGGGTGTGCCAAAATGGAGCGGCGCCGCCATGCGGGCTGCGCCATTGGGACCTCAGGTGGAGCTCCCTTATGGGGCCACGAAACGTGTGAGGGGTGTGCCAAAATGGACCGGCGCCGCCATGCGGGCTGCGCCACTGGGACCTTAGATGGAGCGCCCTATGGGGCCATGAAACGTGTGAGGGGTGTACCAGCATCGGGCGGCGCCACCATGCGGGCTGCGCCACTGGGAGTTCAGGTGGAGCTCCCTATGGGGCCACGAAACGTGTGAGGGGTATGCCAAAATGGAGCGGCGCCGCCATGCGGGCTGCGCCACTGGGACTTCAGGTGGAGCTCCCTATGGGGCCACGAAACGTGTGAGGGGTGTTTCAAAATGGGGCGGCGCCGCCATGCGGGCTGCGCCAGTGGGACCTTAGGTGGAACCCTTTTTTATGGGGCCACGAAACGTGTGAGAGGTGTGCCGACACAGAGACATGCGGAGAGCAAAGGCAAGGAGGGGGAGGAGGAGGAGGAGGAGGAGGAGGAGGAAGGAGACGCGGGGCACCGTCTCTTCAAAACGAGGACCCAACACCACAGGATGGTTGGGAAAACATGACACCCTGTTGTGGAAAAGTGGACAGCACCCCCACCCCCAAGTTCGAGTATGGAGCCTCCGAGCTGGTGTCTTTGGCGGCCACAGGGGGGTGATGACTGAGGGGGGGGGGATATCATGGCGGGGGCCATGAGATCTTCCCAGATTTCGTGGCGCCTCTTCTTATTTCAATACGTCCCTGGACCCCCCCCCCCCCCTGGGCCGCGCACATGCCGCCGAGCATGGTTTGCGCACCCCCCTCTTGGACGCCCCCCTCGGGCGATCTCGAGCGATGTCTCCAAGCCAGGGGATCCCTCCCATTCGCGAGTTCGGCGGCGTACGCGCAGGGAACAAGAGGAGTAGGAGGAGGAGGAGGAGGAGGAGGAGGAGGAGGAGGAGCAGCAGGAGCAGGAGGAGTAGGAGGAGGAGGAGGAGGTAAAGCAACGGCAGTCGTAACGAACAAGGGACAGCCTCCCCACCCCCCGAGTTCGAGGCTGGAGCCTCCGAGCCGGTGGCGATCGAGCCTCTCTGCCGCCCCACTCTTCGACTAGACGTAAGAGTGACCCTTCGCCAGAGTGACCTTTGCTGCGCGCTCACTGGGGTCCCCCGATCGCCGCGCTCGTTGCGATGTTGGCGTCTTGCGCTCTCGTGTGTGTTGGCCTCCCCGCGCCCCCCACAAAGCCGCGCACCAAAGGTCACTCTTACCCAGGGCCACTCTTGCGTGCCGCCCCGCTCCGCACCTCGGAGGGGCGGCCGCGCCAGGCCAGCCCGCCCGCGGAGGAGAGCCGCGTCCGCTGCCGGCTCCGCGGGAGCCTGCTGCTCCCGGCCTCGGCGGGCGACCGGTGGCAGGCGGCGGCCGGGGGCCCCCGCCGCCGCCGCCGCCCTCCTTGGGGGGGGGCCCCGCACGTCCCTCCTCCTCCTCCTCCTCCTCCTCCTCCTCCTCCTCCTCCTCCTCCTCTCCTCCTCCTCCTCCTCCTCCCTCCTCCTCCCTCCTCCTCCTCCTCCTCCTCCTCCTCCTCCTCCTCCGCCCTCCTCCACTCGGAGGCGGCAAAGAGGGGGGTGATGACTAGGGGGGGGGTCGCTATTTCCGGCCTCTGGGGGCCTCGGGATGGCGCACCAGCCCTGGGGAATGGGTCGAGCCGTCTGGGGGTCGACGCCACGAAAAGAAAAACATGACACCCGGGGTCTGGAAAAATGGACAGCACCCCCACCCCCGAGTTCGAGGATGGAGCCTCCGAGCTGGTGTCTTGGGCGGCCAAGAGGGGGGGGGTGACTGAGGGGGGGGGGGATCATGGCGGGGGCCATGATAGTTCCTCAGAGTTCATGGCGCGTCCTCTTAATCATCACGTCCCCCGCCCCCCCCCCCCCTGGGCCGCGCACATGCCGCCGGTCATGATTTGCACCCCCCCGCTCTTGGACGCCCCCCCCTTGGCCGCCCCCGATCCACAGGAGGAATGCTCGAGACTGGCCAAAAGATAGGATGGGGACGATGTTCCGTGCCTTTTTTGGTCCTGTGCTTCTCGAGTCTGCTCTGGCCATGCGTCGCCTCTCCTGCAGAGGACGCCCGCAGGAGGCCGTGCCCAACCGAGCTCTCGGGAGGACGGGGCGGAGGCGGACGAAGAAGACAGGATGCAGGGGGCCGCAGTCGCGGCGCAGGCGGGGCGACGGAGGGGATGGCGGGGCGCAGCGGTGCGGAGGATGGCAGGGCCAGAGTGAGACAGGGGCAAGCCCAGCTGCCAGCGTCCGCGTACGGCAGGTTCGCATCGTGTCGACCAGCGGCGACCCCAGCGCGGGCGTTTCAGGTGGAACGCCGCCTGTGGCCCAGAATCGGCCCATCCTTGAACGATGCGGCCTGTTTGAAAGGGCCAGTCGTTCAGGTTTGAGCGATCCCCGCGGTGTCAGGAACCAACGCCAGGCTCGGCACGACGCGAATCTGCCGTATCAGAGTGAGGGGACCGAGCTGTCATATTTTGAACTCGTATGCCGTATGCAGGGGGAGGTGAGGATTGCGCCCCGTCGCGAACCCTGTGGCCCTGCCACAGGAAGCGGCCAAAGGGAGCTTGGAATTGCCAGGAAGCGTAGACCTCTCTGCGCGAAACTGTGATCACACACACGCACACAACACACACACACACACACTTTGGTCGCACGCGGTGGGGGCCGAGGAACCATTCGCGCGTTTGAGTTCACGCTCGGAGCAGCGAGCTGTCGCCGGGCTAAGCGATGCACCCAGGGACGCCTTGCGAGCCCGAAGGTGACAAGGGGGGAAGTCGCCAGCCCCTCACGGGGCAGTGGCAGGGCAGTGCTTTAACACGCACACACATGTGTATATATCTATATCACAAACATACACATGGATTGCTGCATGTACATATATGTATATATATATATATCCTTCGGCCCATGACGCCACAATGCCTGGGCTGTGGGTCATGGGCCTATAGAATGTCCTTTGGGATGTCATGGGAGGACACTGGGGGATCTATCGAAGGCAGTTTTGAGGGCTCCCGGGTTGTTCGAGGCGTGTTGGGAGCCTCTTGGGGGCCTCTTGGGGCCTCTTGGAGTCCTCTTGGGGCCTCCTGGAGGTATCTTGGGGCGGAAAGCTCGAATTGTCGGTTCGGTTCGGGCTCCCTCTTGAACCACACTTGGAGGCGTCTTGGGGCTCTCTTGGGCCGTCTGGGGCCGTCTTGGGGCCCTCTTGGGGCCTGCTGGACCGTCTGGGGGCGATCTTGGGGGCCTCTCGGGCCGTCTTGTACGCAGTGAGCCTGAAAAGTCGCATATGCCAAAAAGATTGCCTTTGCGTTCCCCGAAAGGGAATTGGATGATTCTTGCCTCTTGGGAGGCCTCTTTGGGCCTCTCTTGTGGCGTCTTGGGCGCCTCGTCAGCCCTCTTCAAGCCATCTTGGACGTACTGGACCGATCGTTCAGCGAATCGGGGCCCTTTTGGGCAGTCTTGGGTGCCTCTTGGGGTCCTTGAGGACACTCCAACTCGTGCCTCAGGGCACTGACGGAAATATCTTTATACAAGTGGCTGTGCCCAGGCTCATACAAAAAACTGAAAAGTCGTTTGGAGCAGGAAGACACCATGACGGCGGGATCGGAGATGACGAAGGGGAAGTTGACGCGGCGCCGCCAGGGCGGCATCGAGTGCAATAGCGGGGTCGCACTCGAGCGCAAGCGGGGTTGCCACACCTTGCGATGTGTGTACCACGGGCCCTCAGGAAGCCTCAGGAGGCCCGACCAAGATGCCGGAAAATATTTCAGGAGGCCCCAGGAGGGGTCGTCTGGGATCGAGGTTGCGAGGATGTCCATGGAGGCCTAAGGAGGCCCGACCAGAAGGTTGCAAGAGGCTCCAGGAGGCCCGACCAAGAGACCGCAGGCCCAAGGAGGCCCCAGGAGGCCCCAGGAGGTTCCAGGAGGCTCCCAGGAGGCTCCGATGTCGCAGGTGAAATCGCAATTCTCTGAGAAGCGGGGTCACAATCATTGAAATTACCATGTGTTTTTGAAGGTTTTATGTTGAGATATTGAAATTCCTATGTGTTTTTGGACCCTGACGTCACGATCTGTGTGAGGGGTGCCACCGATTGTCAGAATTTCGAGGATGTCCCTAGCGAAACGGCCAGAAAAATCGCGAACGACGCGGCGCGTACGCATTATCGCCTCTGAGCTCTACTCCCTCGGAAAGGTGCGTATGATAACACACACACATATGTATATATAGCCCGCTGAACCCACCATGAACCCTTCATTCCTCCAAAACTATATGAATTCTTATAGTTTCCGTGCATTTTCGGAGAGCCCCGGCGGGACCCCCCCAGAAGCCCCCCCCAAGGCCGTTCCCCCGTCATCATCATCATCATCATCATCATCATCATCATCATCATCATCATCATCATCATCATCATCATCATCATCATCATCATCATCATCATCATCCACACCACACCTTCCGTATACTCCACTCCACCCGTCTCCAACACACCCTCCCGATACTCAACAGGCTCCCTCCCCAAGCTGAACTTGAAAATATCCTTCTACTCCACAGCCTCCGTCCACTCCACACCTTCCGTATACTCCACTCCACCCGTCTCCCACACACCCTTCCGATACTCAACAGGCTCCCTCCCCAAGAACTTGAAAATCCTTCTACTCCACAGTCCACTCCACACCTTCCGTATACTCTCACCCGTCTCCACACACACCCCCGATACTCAACAGGCTCCTCCCCAAGCTGAACTTGAAAATATCCTTCTACTCCACAGCCTCCGTCCACTCCACACCTTCCGTATACTCCACTCCACCCGTCTCCAACACACCCTCCCGATACTCAACAGGCTCCCTCCCCAAGCTGAACTTGAAAATGTCCTTCTACTCCACAGCCTCCGTCCACTCCACACCTTCCGTATACTCCACTCCACCCGTCTCCAACACACCCTCCCGATACTCAACAGGCTCTCTCCCCAAGCTGAACTTGAAAATGTCCTTCTACTCCACAGCCTCCGTCCACTCCACAACTTTCGTACACTCCACTCCACCCGTCTCCAACACACCCTCCGGTACTCAACAGGCTCCCTCCCCAAGCTGAACTTGAAAATATTCTTCTACTCCACAGCCTCCGTCCACTCCACACCTTCCGTATACTCCACTCCACCCATCTCCAACACACCCTCCCGATACTCACCCTCCCTCCGTCTCTTTGTCATCTTCCTCTTGTACACGCGCGCGCGCTCCAGCACGACGACCCACCAACCTTTCTTTCCTCTTGGAAGTTCCAGGGGGAAAGAAGGGTTCATGGTGGGTTCAGGGACCTATATATATATAATAATATATATTTATATATATATATATATATATATATATATATATATACGCATACATATACAAGTGGCACGTGTGTGCCCAGGCTCATACAAAAAACTGAACGGGCGTTTGAAGCAGGAACACACCATGACTGCAGGATCGGAGATGGAGAAGGGGAAGCTGGGGCGGCGCCGCCAGGGCGTGCTTAAGAGAAGGGGAAGAGGCAGGAGGTGAACGCAGAAGAATCTAAGATCGGGGTCGCACTCGAGCGCAAGTGGGGTTGCCACACCTTGCGATGTGTGTACCAGGGCCCCCCAGGAAACCTCAGGAGGCCCGACTTGGATACCGGAAGAGGCTCCAGGAGGCCCCCGGATTGTGAGTGTTGTGTGTGTGATGTGTGTTCTGGGTTGTGCGTGTTTCCTGTGCGTTGTAGGTGTTGTGTGTGTGTTATGTTTGTCTAGCGTGTGATGTGTTGGGTGTGATTTGTGTCTCTGTGTTTGCATGTAGTTATGAGGCCCCAGAACGCCCCAGGAGGCCCCAGGCGGCCTCAGGAGGCCCCAGAAGACCCCAGGAGGCTCCAGGAGGCCCCAAGATGCTCCAGGAGGCCGCAGGAGGCCCCAGGAGGTTCCAGGAGACCCCCAGGAGGCTCCGAGGCGGGGTCTGGGGCACCAGAAAGTACAGAAAGCCCCAGGAGGCCCCAGGAGGTTCCAGGAGGCTCCCAAGAGGCTCCGAGGCGGGGTCTGGGGTACCAGAAGGCACGTCGGGGCTCGATGTTGGGAGGATGTCTCAGGCGAAATCGCCATTCTTGGAGAATCGGGGTCAAAATCATTGAAATTACCATGTGTTTTCGAATGTGTTATGCTAGAATGTTGAAATTCCTATGAGTTTGTGGACCCTGACGTCACGATCTGCGTGAGGGGTGCCACCGGTTTTCAGAATTTCGAGGATGTCCCGAGCGAAACGGCCAGAAGAATCGCGGACGCGGCGCCCTGCGTACGCATCAATCGCCTCTGAGCTCTACTCCCTCGGAGAGGTGCGTATGAGAATACACATATATGAAAGAGCGTGTTCTACTGCTGCTGGCGGAAAACCGGGGGGGGTCACTACCGGTTCGGTTCGAACCCCTCCCCCCCCCCCTCCGGAAAACCGGGGGGGGTCACTACCGATTCGAACCCCTCCCCCCCCCCCCCCACCCAGTTCATCATGAAAAGGGGGGGGGTCACTACCGGTTCGAACCCCCCCCCCCCCTCGAAAACCGAGTGGGGGTGCGGACAGTGGTGGGGACGGTGTTGGTGGGGACAGTGGTGAGGGGACAGCGGGACAGTGGTGGGGACAGTGGGTGGGACAGTGGTGGGGACGGTAGTGGTGGGGACAGTGGTGGGGACAATGGTGGGAACAGGGGGGACAGTGGACAGTGGTGGGGACGGTGGTGGTGGGGACAGTGGTGTGGGGACAGTGGGAATGAGGTGGAAACAGTGGGACAGTGGAGGGTACAATGGTGGTGGGGACAGTGGTAGAGGCGGTGGCGAGGACGGCGGTGGGACAATGGGACACAGGTACAGTGGGGACAGTGGTGGGGACAGTGGGGACAGTGGTGGGAACAGTGGGACAGCTCAGTGGGACAGCGGAGGAGTCAGTGGGACAGTGGGGACAGTGGGGATAGGCAGTGGTTGGGTCCGTGGAGACAGTGGGGAGAGTGGAACCGTGGTGGGAACAGTGGTGGGAACAGTGGGGACAGTGCGACAGTGGTGGGGGCACTGGTGGGGACAATAGGGACGGTGGTGGAACCAGTGGGGACAGTGGTGGTGAGGACAGTGGTGCTGGGAACAACAGTGGGGGATGTGATGCGAGCGGTGGTAGGGACCGGGGGGTGTGGGGGGGGGGGGGTCGCGGTGTGACCCCCCTCCGGTTTTCGGGGGGGGGGGTTCCAACCGGTAGTGACCCCCCCGGTTTTTTTTCCGGATCCGGGGAGGGGGGGGGGGGAGGGGTTCGAACCGGTAGTGACCCCCCCCCCCAGTTTTCGAGGGGGGGGGGGAGGGGGGGGGGGGTTAGGGGGGGGGGGTTTTGCCGGGGGGAAAGGGGAGGGGGGGAGCGGGGGGGGGGGTTTCGGAGGGGGGGGGGGGAGATCCCCGGGCTCCGGAGGAAAAGGTTGGCAATTTTCCACAGTAAAGCGGCGGTGGATCACGCTCTCTCACATATATATATATATATATATATAGACGTGTGTATGTGTATATATATACACATGACTGCATTGGCGCTTCGCGCCATGCGCCTTGTTCTGAACGCTTCCCTGGGAAAGCAATAAATCATCGTTTGTTTCAGCACCGGTCCTCATGGGAGGAGGTAGGGAGACAAGTTGCGTTTAACTTTGCATCTGCCACCTCCAAGGTTTATCCCTACCCATCCTTTCCTCCTCCTTTCCTCCTCTTCCGCCTACTCCGGTGGTTGAGTCCATCCTTTGAGGAAGTAATGAGCGTCCCCATGACACGCCGAAGAAGTCGCAGTAGCTCCGAACAAATCGATGTTTGGTCGCTTCCTGAATGCCCAGAGGGCTCCAGGCACTCAGGAAATTTTCAATCGTCAAGCTTCGATTCCAGATCCACATCATGTCTCTCTCGATCGAGGAATTTACACTTCGAGCCTCAAGCATGAAACCAAGATCGTCGGGTCAGCACGATGTACTTCGTAGGAGTACGCCGTCTGGGCATTTTGGGGGATCGTTTAGGCCGTCCTGGGGCCTGAGCCGTCTTGGGGAGCTGGGGCCCCCCCGGGGTCTTCTGAAGCAGTCTAAGGCCCTCCTGGGGGCCTCCAATGGCCTTCTTGTGAGCAGTCTCGGGGCTCTCTGGGGCAGTCTTGGGGCCCTCTTGGGTCGTCTTCAAACTCTCTGGGGGACCTCTTGGCCCGTTTTGGGGCGATCTCGGAGGCCCATCGGGCAGTGTTTTTTATACATAGAATATATATATATATATACATACATACATATACATACCTATACACATAAACATAGAACTACGTATACAGACATGCATGCATACACATGTGCACACACAAACAGATTTACTTACATACATACATACATACATACGTACGTACATACATACATACATGCCTGCACACATACATACGTGCATGCAGACATACATGCACACATACATACGTACTACATACCGACGTACATACACACAAGCAAACAATCATACATACAGACATACAAACATACATCAAACATACATACATACATATGCATGTTCCTATGCATATACATATACATATACATATACATATACATATATGTACATATGAATATACAGATGCACATACGTATACGTGTAAACAAATATCTATGTATAGAGAGACATGCATATGAACATTTACATATACATATACGCATACGTAATAAAGCATGCGCATATATCTATATGTAAATACATATTCATGGCAGCATGATCCTCCTCGTCACGTCGTCGACCCATCCTCCCTCCTGCTCCCTCCTGCTCCTCCCCGGTTTCGGGCCGCGGGGCGCTGCCGCAGAAGCCTCCTGCCCACCAGCTGGAGAGTCGGCTCTCCAGCCCCGCCCCCGGCCCCAGGCGGAGTTTTCGGCGGCCCTGCAGGACCTCATGTCGAGGACGACAGGCCCCCCCACTCCCAAGAGGAGGAGGAGGAGGAGGAGGACGACGACGACGAGGAGGAGGGGGAAGAGGAGGAGGAGGGGGAAGAGGAGGAGGAGGAGGAGGGAAGAGGGTGAGGAGGAGGGAGAGTACTGTAAGAGAAAGAGGAAGAGGAAGAGGAGCAGGAAGTAGTGGAGGAAGAGGATAAGAAAGAGGACGAGGAAGATGAGGAAGGTGGGAGAAAGAGAAGGAACAAGGAGGAAGGCGGAAGGAGGAGGGGCCAAGGGGGAAGGAGGAATGAGAAAAGGAGAAAGAAGGACGGCGGGAGAAAGGAGGACGGAGGAAGGAGGAAGGAGGAAGGGAGGAGGAAGAGGAAGAGGAAGAGGAAGAGGAGGAAGAAGAAGAGGAAGAGGACGAGGAATAGGAAGAGGAAGATAAGGAAAAATGGGAGGAAGGCGGAAGAAGGAGGAAGACGGAAGGAGGAAGGACGAAGGTGGAAGGAGGAAGGAGGAATGACAAAAGGACGAAGAAGGAGGGAGGGAGGTGGATGGAGGAAGGAGGAAGGGAGGAGGAGGAGGAGGAGGAGGAGGAGAAGGAGGAGGAGGAGGAGAAGGGTGCGGAGGATAAGGAGGAGGAAAAGGCTTTTGGGACGATTCTTAACGATATTGCCCTTGTGTGGGCTTCCAGAAGCCCCAGGCACAGACTTGACGTTCGGCACAAGACGGCATTCCCCAAGCCCCAGGCGTAGAAATACACACGCCACGGTGCAACCGCAGGGAAGGAGGAAGAAGAGGAGGCAGGAGGAAGGAGAAGAAGGGAGGATGAGGAAGAGAGTAGAAATTCGACGCTCGGCCAACGAATTAGAACCTTTTTGGCGTCTCTGGGTTTCCTTTGGCCTCCTGAGACCTCCAGAGACCTCCTGGGGATCCTGTGGGGACCTCCGGAGACTTCTGAAGACAGCGGAGATATTCGTGCAATTGCAGTGAGGCAGATGACAACGAAACATGTCATCGCAGTCTTGGCCCAGTGCCTCTGGGGCAGCGTGTAGGAAAGCTGGATCCGCTTTTTGAGACAGACCGCAAATTGATCTTCCTTGTGATCTGAATCGAAAGCCATGCTTCTAGAGCGTCCCGGTGCCACTGCGCACTCAACGCTTGGAATAATGCTGTTGCTCGTTGTGGTCGGCGATCGGTGTCTCTGTTCGCTGTCGCCTCTGGACTTCTTGTCGGCTTGCTGCAGGTTCCTCTCACAGGGTCTGTGCAATATAATCATCCTGCGCTCGGATGTTGACGCTCATGTCTGCGTGTAGCTTCTCGATTGCACAATGAAGACTATGTAGAAACATCGCCATGCGCCGACGAGATGACACTTAAGTCGGGCCTGTCCCTCTACAGGGGAAATATTCAAAAATAGTACAAAAAATAGTCTGGGGACGATTTTTTAGCATTTTTGCCATTTTGGTGTATTGTTTGACTATTTTTTATTTTTCGCCCAAAATCCCCCTGTAGGGGGACAGGCCCGACTTAAGATTACACTTCTGTCCGTCGTTGCAAGTGATTCAGAAGTTACGGCCTCGCAAGGCTCGTCGATGCCGACAGCGGCGGCAGTGACGACAGCAGTCAGAATCAGAGCTGCGCGTCCGCGGGAGAGCCGGCTCCTGCCTTTGTCGCGATCGCCCGCGGGCCCCTCTGGCGCAGAGATGACGAGGTGCCCGGCGATCCGAGTGTGCTGAACACCTGGCCAGGGGCGTTGGCGACGCCGCTGGACTCACGAAGACAGCCAGGCCCTCCAGGAGGAGGTCGGTCGGTCGCGCGCGCGCGTCGCGCACGCTGTCGCCTGTGCCATGCAGCCTCGGGAGCAGATCTGCCCGCCGTGCCTATGGCGAGCGCGGCTGGCTGGCTGGGGAGCCGGCGCGCTAGGCCACCTGAGGCCAGGCCGAAGGGAGCCTGAGCTTGGGCGGCCTTCCAGGAGGAGGAAGAAGCGGAGGAGGAGGAACTGGGCCCTCCATCTCCTTCGACCAGCACCACCGCAGCAGAACCCCAGGCAGCCCAAACAAAAAAAAGATTCCCCTCGCCGCCCGCTCGCCACCGAGGCCGCCGCCTATGGCGAGGGGCCCCTCGGTGAGGGGCTCCTCTCCTTCTCCCCTCGTCTCTCTCCTCCTCCTCCTCCTCCTCCTCCTCCTCCTCCTCCTCCTCCTCCTCTCCTCTCCTCAATCTCCTCCTCCTCCTCCTCCTCCTCCTCCTCCTCCTCCTCCTCCTCCTCCATGCCCCTCCTTTTTGTCGTTGGCCAGACTCTAGCTCTGTGGCTGCAGCGTTCTGGTCAGAAGAAACAGTGCGAGGCCGTGCTCGACAAATTGGGCAAGGTGAGCGCAGTAGGACAAGGAGATGCGACAGAGACAGCTAAAAGAAGTAGGCCCGAAAGGGCACAGAGTATGCGCTCGCTCTGCAGTTCGGTAGGGGAGGTAGGCCGAAACGCGAGGCGAAAACGAATCGAATACCGAGGAGTCGAACAAGAGGGATCGAAATAAACACGCAATACACCACAGAGCACAGTACCTCGCCTGCATAGTGATATCTGCAAAGTTGTGGTAGGCTGGCCAGGACGGTACTGGCTGGCCTGAAGTAAGTAGGCTGTGTGGCCCTATGATTGAGACTTGCTGAGGCTGGTTGTTTACCCTCCTCTACATATCTCCTCTCCTCCTCCTCCTCCTCCTCCTCCTCCTCCTCCTCCTCCTCCTCCTCCTCCTCCAGGCGTCCAGCTCCGCGCGCGATGCCATATGTACACGCCTCACCTTTCCTTACCATACTGTTACTCTTTGCGCCATGTTTCCCTCTTGTTCTTGTGGAGCCCCTCGCCCCCACGCGCAGAAAGGATAGCGGGATGGTGGAGCATCGCAGCCTCAATCTTGTCACGCATAATGTTTGTTCTCTTGTCCAGCCAGGCCGACATACGGAGGTCTCTCTTGCATACGCTCGTAAGGTTATCGTCTTCCTGACAGGCACCAGACTTCGGATGAAGGCGACAGACAATTGTTGCACCAGCATCGTCGATCCAGACCTCCACATTCTCAGTTGGGGGTACAGTCGCGGTGTTTTTTTCGAATGCCCATGCAGGAGTTCAAATAAGACTTCGAAAGGATCTTTTCAGGATGCGCCACATCGTTGCAGCATATTCACCACCAGCCGCTCTTCAAGGGCGAGGAGGCGCCGTGCTTCTTCGATCGGGTCGGTTTTACATATTGGCCATCGTTGTTTACTTCCCCCCTCGGCCGTCGACAGCTAAACAAAGAAGCCTCGATCAAAAAAGTGTGGATGCGCTACTTCAGTGGATGACAGACATTTCTAGTGAACAAGCCGCCAGATGCTCGATTATCTTCGGAGGCGACCTGAACGACCATGCAGGCGTGCCCCCAGCTGAACACATCTCCGATGAATTCGACCCGATAGGCAACCTGTTTCCACGACCTGAACACTGTTGTATGAAGAAAATGCGCACCTATCTTGAGCAGTTTGGACTATGTCTCATCAACACGTTCATAGGTGGGGAGGACACGTTCTTTGGGAGGCAGAACAGCACGCGCGTAGACTACATAGGGGCCCCTCGTACCTGGGTCTCATCGGTCACACAGTGCAGGGTCCTCTAGAAGCTCGGTAGAAGGCTCCTGATGGTCCCCACGGTCCGACGATGGGATCACTGGCCCCTTCCAGGTCTCGGTAAGGTACCTCCTCAGCTTCCCCGCGGCGCCCCACACCAAAGCTGAGTCTTGGGATAATGATCGAATGGTCGCTGGAGGTGTTGACGGACTCTGGCGAGCTAGGTTTCTCTGCGAGGTCGACGACATGCGCTTTCGCACGTTCCCCGCCGGGCACCAACTCAAGGCGACTCCAGATCGGGCCTGGGAGCAGCTCGTGGGGGACATTCGCGGCATCGCCCTGGGATATGTTGCCAGATATACAGAAGAAGATGCTGAACACGCCCGTGATCGCGAGGCCCAGCGCACCCTCCTTCGTCATCGATTTGAACTTCGAGAGAAGCTTGCTGGTATTCCTGCCGTTTTTATCGCTTACAGTGTGTATTTTCAAGAACTCACACAAGTCCAGGCTAGATTGTTCGCGGTCACACGCCAGATAAAAAAATGAGCGAGATGCAGATCGTCAGTCTCGCATGGAGTCGCTAGCCGATCAGATTTGGGACGCTTGGAAAGCGTCGCGTTGGGCCCTCATCCACCGTCTGCGCCGTCGACTAGCATGCACGGCCGTGGAGCCAGGCCGACGCTTCTTCAATCAGCCGCTCAGCATGCGCCCGACTGTTCAGATGTGGGCTGATTTTCTCGCACAGCGCGGGCCTCTCGGAGGCCAATCCGCCACGCAAGAAGACCCAGCTAATATGCCTGATGATCGAATGGGGGATGGGATGGGTTACAGGTTCTATATACCAGGTTTCAAGGAGGAGGCGGAGAGGGACTTCAATGGCATCTGCCTGTCGCTTCGGAAAATTGCTTACCGAAAAAGCGCACCCCCGTGGAGCTTTCCCATGGAGATGTTTCGGACGACGCTGCTCCCCCCACTCATCGGCACCCCAAATACAAAAGATGAACCAGATGCGCTTGCCCAAACAATCCCCAACACGGAATGGTTAACGCGTCGTGTTCGTGGGTTTTTTTGGGATGTTCGAGGCAGGGCCCGTCTACCACAGAACTGGCATCGGCCTTGGGGCTGCAGTATACCAAAGCCTACAGCTACGTCTCCTGGGCTACGCTCTGTTCTTTTAGTGCATCGCATGTGTCCCTTCAGCAAGGCGTACAGTAGATACCTCGGCCATCGAGGAAATACCTGTTATCCTCAACGAGGCTTTGCCGATCACCTCCATGGAGGGGTCCACCACAGGCGCCGCGAAGCAGCTATTAAGATTCAGCTCATTGCGGGTTGGCGCCCTTCACGTTTGCATAAGTCTCACTGCACGCTGTTGTTTTTTTTGACCAGGCCAATGCCTTTGGAAGCGTTGCTGCCGACATCCTCGACGATACCGACTATCTACATATGCATCCAGACGATATCTATTTCGGCCATCATAGCAACCGTCAGAGTGTCAATACATTGGACTGTTCAGATGGGGTGGGCCACTTTCAGGTTCATGAGGGGGTTCTCCAGGGTCACCAATCTGCCCCAGTCAAGTACATTCGCAGCTTCGATCGCAGTGTCCTCGCCCCGTTTGGAAAGGCAAGCTACCCGTGGTGGGCGAGACCTTATGTGCACTAGCCCGATGAATGGTATTATTGAGCAAGCTATCGATTTATCGACCACAGTAGATCTTGATGATACTGCCAATAAGGTCGTCGCACCCACCGCGCAACGTATGGCTGATCAAGTCTGCTCAGCTACTGCAAGTCTCTCCCGTCACCTTGCATTGGCCGGTGGCGCTTTGAATGTAGACAAGCAGGTTACAGTGCCGCGGTTTGTTGGGCTTGGCGATTTGGGCTAGTCTCGCTCGTTTACCGATCCTGTTCGTTGTCTACCAGGTCGCATCAGCACACATGCAAAGTATCTAGGCGCACAATACCATGGCGCGGGTACCACAGCACAGCAGCGGCACGCTATACAAAGGAGTACGAGGAGCGCATGGTATGCCATGGGACGGTTCTGGTATGCCAATCATGTTCCACTACGTATACATCTTCTTGTTTGTTTCAGGCGCGCGCGCGGGCAGCAGGACCCAGCGGCCTCGAGGCCTACATTCCCTCGGCGAGCGACTATAAGCTCATAGACGGCCTGCTGTTACAGTGGGGCCGCACGCTGCTAAAGGGCGCCGCAGTTTTGAAGATCCCGCAAGCCGACGGCACCATCAAGCACATTTCGCTCTCGGCTGTGCGCATTTGGACAAGACTCGGCCGAGTTCCCTCGCAGCTAGAACTCCGCATTCGACGGCCACGCTGGCTTCAAGAAACTGCTGCCCACCGCTCTGAGAACAAACAGCTGTTAGCAGCGATCTTCGGGCAGATGCATGGCGAAGAATACACTACCTGTGAAAATGGTCTTCTTACCCGGGGCGACGCCGTCAGGTTCGCGGGAAACCCTGGGCCCCTCAAGCTCTCAACGACCTCAAACTTCTGGCGCGCGTTGAAAAGGGCCCCGAGCTGCTTACCGCCATGTGACACATGCATCTGAAAGCTTCCACCGACGAGTTCAGCACGAGGTTTCACCAACTAAACGTTGGCAAGCTCCGCAACAGGTTCTGGGAGGGGGAGATCGATGAGACGGGTAAAAGGCGGGTGGAGGGCGGTGGAGGAGTTGCTGCAGCAGGAGGAGGAGGCGAACAGCACGACCTTGACCCAGTACCCCCTCCCCGAGTTTGGCGATGCACCGAGACGAACGCAGATGGTTCAGAGAGCGGGTTGGAGTTCCATGATCAACAGGGCTGGCACGCACACATGCGTTTTTGCACGGAGGGCAGCCACGGTCATCGGGCCTTCTCTCAGCTCCTCACGGTCACGGATCAGCGCCCCTGGTGCATGAGCACGCACTCGACCGTCGCGATCTCTCGTCAGCACCTTCGACGTCTATTTCTCAAGCGCAGCTGTCAATGCGACCGATCACCGATTCATCACGAGCCGATCTCACCGCCCACGCTCGAGTGCCCAGCTTGCAGCAAGGACCATCCGTCGCTCGAGGCTCTGCAGAGGTATGTACGCATACGTATAGATTTATCCGACGCCACCTTCTCCTTCGCCGCATCTAATGTCGCGGGCGATGCCAGCCGGCCAGACGCAGCTGGACCAAGCGAAGAAGCGCCTAGCCGATTCTCAGACGAACTCGTTCAGCGCTGGAGGCAGCGGCAAGCAGCACGAGCCGCGCGACCCCAAGAGCCGTCGCCAGCACTCCCCCAGGGGGCAGCCGACACGGCCGCGGCGGAGGACAGCGACACGGATGGCGAGACTGCGACAGAGATGATGAAAGGAGTTCTCAACAACGCACAGCGTCAGCGAGCAGTCGAAGGATGCCTCTTCAGCACGCACCTGCTGCCGAAAGAGCACGGCATCAACCTTGCCGCCATCGGAGCCGCTCAGAAGTACGCAGACGCGGTGAAGGACAAGCCCGCGGACCACGGACTTGGCCCTCCCAGCCTGCAGGTGAGCCCGGCGGTTCTCGAGGCGCTGGTCAAAGAGGAGACGCTGAAGCAGAACCCGAACCTGCAGGAGCACATGCAGTCAGAGACGAAGCTCATCCAGCACATGAAGGTGCAGCCGATGGCCGTGGCATGGGAGACGCTCCGCTACTGGAAAGCGAAGACCGCGTACGTGAAGGAAGGAGCACCGCCTCTCGTTCGCCACACCTTCTTCGTCAACTCGTGGGTGCAGGGACCTGGAGGCCTGATGATTCCCTTGAATTCGGTTCTCACGGCCTTGTTCATGGCTTTCGGGAGCACGCCGAAGATGGGTCCCCCACCGAAAATCACCCAGGAGCGCCGAGTTCAGAATTCGCTGGAGAAAATGCTTCGCGGGGCCCGCCACAAGAAGCCCAAGTAGAGTCTCCGCGGGCCCTAGGTTCGATCTCTGAGCGCGGACTGGTGCAGTTTCAGGGTGAGTGGGACCCGCTGGTGCGCCCCAAAGGCCGAGGCCAACATAGAGGCCGTGGGAAAGGGTCTGGAAATTCTAGGGGTAAGTAGTTCGTTCGAATGCAGTCTTTAGTTGATTTGCTGGGGATTCGAGCGAGGTCAGCACCTCGTCGACTGCACAATCGGTGCCCCAGCCTAGGAATTGGGGCCTGGCTGGCCTTTCTCTCCCCCTCTCGTTCTCTGCTGCCGCCGCCCCTGGCTGCCGCTGTCTCTCTGGTCTTCTCTGCGTATCCGAGATGCTGTTTGTGTGTGCACGTACAGGCCTTTCGACCCTGTGCTGCAATCAGGGAGTCCCCAAGCTGATTGCTGGGGGAAGGGCTCCCCTTGTGTTTTGACATCGGCGGGAGCCTTGTGCTTCCCGAACGCCCTGCGGCCAACTGTACCCCAAGCTTGATTTCCCCGTCGAGTCTTCGAAGAGTGCGTAGAATCTTCCGCTGATCCACGGAGCAGTCCACGTACTTCTCGTAGCTTCGATCGGGACATCACTGTTTGCTAGAAAAATAGTCCCAAGACTATGTTTGGATCATTTTTGCCTATTTTGGGGTATCTTTTATGTTTCGTCGAAAATCCCCCTGTAGGGGGACAGGCCCGACGTAACGATGGCCTCCAGAGCACCCGTCCGAGGCCCAGCAGGCCCCCCGGGGGACCCGAGGCGGTGGCCGAAGCGGGGGCGCCTCGGGCCGGGGCCGCCTCCGACGCACGGGGACGGAACTTCGAGCGGGCCCGCGCGGCCGAGTAAGAAGCCTCCGGGCGGCCTGCGGCGCCTTCGCTCGGGGAGCGCCGACCGCGCGAGAGGAGGCCCGCGAAGGGGGGGAGGACAAGGACGAGGGCGAGGACGAGGACGAGGACGAGGACGAGGGCGAAGACGAGGACGAGGACGAGGATGAGGACGAGGACGGGGACGAAGACGAGGACAAGGACGAGGGGCCCTCGTCCTCCGCGCGGGACGTTCCAGGAGGGGCCTCGGCTCCGAGGCCTCGGCCGGCAGGGGAGCAGAACGACGCCGCCTCCGCCGGCGGAGGTAAAAGTCTGTGCAGTTCACTCCCTCCTCCTCCTCCTCCTCCTCCTCCTCCTCCTCCTCCTCCTCCTCCTCCTCCTCCTCCTCCTCCTCCTCCTCCTCCTCCTCCTCCTCCTCCTCCTCTTCCCTCTCTCCCTCCTCTCTCGGCGGTCGTTGGGATGTCGCCCCCACCGGCCCTCGTTGAGGCGGGGTGCGGGGCACTCTTGGCCTCCCAGGTGGGGTACGAGCAGATGGGGTCGGAGCATCGCGCCGCATCGCCAATGCATCGACGACGCGGCTCGATGCGGAGACCGAGTTTCCCCACGCCGATGCATCGGCGATGCATCGGCGATGCGGCGCGATGCCTCGGCCCCATCCACTCGGACCCCATCTGGGAGGCACGCGGGCACGCAGGAGGCGCGGGCAGAGCCGCGCCTCCGACGGCACGAAAAAAAAAGATCTCTGCCGACACTTCAGAGGTCTCTGCCGGCGGCGAGGGCGCCAGCGATGGCCGGGTGCTGCCAGGGGTGGCCTCGACCCAGGGCTCGAGTGGGGGATCGACCACAGAGCTGCTGTACCCCGAGCTTGATTCCCCCGTCGAGTCTTCGAAGAGTGCGCAGAATCTTCCGCTGATCCACGGAGCAGTCCACGTACTTCTCGTAGCTTCGATCGGGACATCAATGCTTGCTAGAGAAATAGTCCCAAGGCTATGTTTGGATCATTTTTTGCTTATTTTGGGGGTCTCTTTTATGCTTCGTCGAAAATCCCCCTGTAGGGGGACAGGCCCGACGTAACGATGGCCTCCAGAGCACCCCGCCCGAGGCCCAGCAGGCCCCCCGGGGGACCCGAGGCGGTGGCCGAAGCGGGGGCGCCTCGGGCCGGGGCCGCCTCCGACGCGCGGGGACGGCACCTCGAGCGGGCCCGCGCGGCCGAGTGAGAAGCCTCCGGGCGGCCTGCGGCGCCTTCGCTCGGGGAGCGCCGACCGCGCGAGCGGAGGCACGCGAAGAGGGGGAGGACGAGGACGAGGGCGAGGACGAGGACGAGGACGAGGACGAGGACGAGGGCGAAGACGAGGACGAGGACGAGGATGAGGACGAGGACGAGGACGAAGACGAGGACAAGGACGAGGGGCCCTCGTCCTCCGCGCGGGACGTTCCAGGAGGGGCCTCGGCTCCGAGGCCTCGGCCGGCAGGGGAGCAGAACGACGCCGCCTCCGCCGGCGGAGGTAAAAGTCTGTGCAGTTCACTCCCCCTCCTCCTCCTCCTCCTCCTCCTCCTCCTCCTCCTCCTCCTCCTCCTCCTCCTCCTCCTCCTCCTCCTCCTCCTCCTCCTCCTCCTCCTCCTCCTCCTCTTCCCTCTCTCCCTCCTCTCTCGGCGGTCGTTGGGATGTCGCCCCCACCGGCCCTCGTTGAGGCGGGGTGCGGGGCGCTCTTGGCCTCCCAGGTGGGGTCCGAGCAGATGGGGTCGGAGCATCGCGCCGCATCGCCGAGGCATCGACGATGCGGCTCGATGCGGAGCCCGATTTTCTTCACGCCGACGTCGCCGACGCATCGCCGACGTCGCCGAGGCCCGCCCAGGAGAAAGCAGTGCGTTGGGATGCAGGCCGTCGGGAGCGGGCTGCGTCCTCGGAGGTGTCCAGAGGCCCAAGAAGGCCAGAGACGTCCGACAGCCTCGATCCTCGATCTTCGCCTCGTCAACCAGAGAGCACGTGGAAGGGCCGACGCGAAGGAGGTCATGCGGCCCGAGAGGTTGAAAGGAGGAGGAGGAGGAGGAGGAGCATCCTCTTCTCCGTCCATGTCCTCCTCGTCCTTGAAAGACCACGCCCGGGAGCCTGTGCGAAAGAGGTCTAGCAACCCAGACTTGTCGTCGCTTGATTTTCATGCGTGGCCTCCAGAAACCTCGATTCCTCCCAGTGGAGTAGTGTTTCAGCCCAGATTGGTTTTCGACGGTCCCAGTGCCCGAAGCGGGCTTCGGACGCCGAAGTTGAGAAAGGACACCGATATCGAAAATGGCATCGGAAATCTGCGTGCGGCCGGCCTCCTCCGAGAGCCCGCCCCGAGAGGTTGCCGCCGAGGCCCCCCAGCTCGCGCCAGATCCGGGAAGCATCCACGAGCGGCTGGCCCGCGAGGGCGTCGACCATCGATCTCCGGCGTCGACGGGAGGAAAAGATCTCTCAGGAGGGAAAAAAACACACAGACACAATTAATCGTCGACTCCCAGGAAGTATGGGAAAATATGAGAATTGGGCGGGAAGACAAAAACCCAGAAAATACGGGAAAAGATGGGTCTCTTTTTGTGTATTTATTTGCGTGTCCCAGGGCCCCTTCAGTCTCCGACGTCGCAGGCTGCGCCGCGAGCTCAGCTGCGCGCGGCCCCACCAGACCGGCCTCACAACAAGGCGGGCTCCGAGGGCAGCGGGGGCCTCGAACCCCGCGGCGGCCTTCGCCCGCGGAGGGCCCGGGGAGCCCCCCGAGAACGGCGGGCAGCCTCGGGGCCCGCTGCCCTCGGGGCCGCTGTCCTGCCCTGCGAGGTGCACGGCGCCGAAGGAGTGATTCTGCCTCGCCCCGTCCCCCCCTCCTCCTCCTCCTCCTCCTCCTCCTCCTCCTCCTCCTCCTCCTCCTCCTCCTCCTCCTCCTCCTCCTCCTCCTCCTCCTCCTCCTGGGCAGAAACACGCGGCCTCGGAGGCCAGGAACTCGTCCACGTCCCCACTCTGGCTCCTCGTCGGGTCTCGGGGCGCGAGCGGGGGCATGGCGAGGACTTCGATCGCGCATGGCAGGGCCCCCCCGATGGGCGACGGAGGAGCACGAAGGCTCCGAAAGCACATCGGACTTCGGTCCTCGACCTTGGCGCGCACTTGCTTCCGCACGCCCACGCTCGATCCCCTCGAGCTTCGATCGCCGTGCCCGCGCGCGCGCGCCAGAGGCCTGGGTGCCAGCTCTGTCCAGGCGGTCGTGGCGGTCCCCGGCGGGCAGAGGGCGGCGCGGGTGGACGCGGCGGGCCGCCCTTCGCTCGTGCGGTGCGCCCGCGGCCGCCGTGCCCTGTCTGGTGGGGAGTCGGCGGGGGAGAGCGCCGGCACAGGCACACAAGAGCTTCTGATCTCCACGAGCATACAGGTCGGTCGTTGAGAGGAGGTCTTTGCGGGTTCCCAGGCCCAGTCTGCTTCTGGCGCTTTGCCTTACTTCAAGAACCGACCTGTGTGTTTGTTGTGTTCTGTTGTTCCCTGGGAGGGCCTGAACCCAATCTACTTGATCCGCCTTCCCACTTCATGTGCTTGCCTGCTTCTTCCGACCGAGGAGTATCGGAAGGCATGGGCAACGAGGGTGGGGAGAAGGAGCATCCGAGAGGTGTGGAAAGATTTAGTGGGCACCCTGGAAGTAGTGCCGACTCACTTGGGTCCCCCTGGGCTCCCTGAGGGTGGGTCGGGTCTGGACGAAAGACGAAAGGGGGGGGCCAGGGAGAGGGGGGGTACGAAATCTGCTGCATGCTGTTGGTTTCGGCCCCGCCGCCGGGCCGACTCCTCGATACACGGGCGCCAGGGGGCGCCAGGAAAACCCAGCTACGTGGACTTATTGTCTGCCCTGCCCTTTGCTATCCTACCCTCTCGCCCCCCCTTTCGTCTCCCCCCGAACAACCCGACATAATCCCCTTCCTCAAAAAAAACAGCATCAAAAAACACTATACATATTTGCATACATGTAAACAACAAATAGCTGTCCAAAACAAAACAAATTGAGAAACACTGAAAAGTATGCAAAAAAACAAAATAACGGGGGGGGGGGAAAAAAAAAAAACAAAAAAAAAAAAAAAAAAAAAAAACGACGTCGCGGGTTGTCCCAGGGGGGTCCCTGCGCCCGAGCGCGCCGCGAGCTCTGACGAGGGCGTCCGGCACCCCTCGGCGGGGCGCCGCGGCCCGGGCCAGCGGGCCCGTGGCGGGGCCCCGGAGAGCCGACGCCCCGACACGGACTGTCGGCCACGCGCAGGGGCCTGGCATCGCCTGGACGTGTGCATTCAGGAGGGAAAGAAACACACAGACACAATTAATCTTCGATTTCCTGGAAAATATGGGAAAATATGGGAAGTGGTGGGAAAGACAAAACCCCAGAAAATATAGGAAAATATGGGGAATATTTTTATTTGTGTGTATTTATTTGTGTGTCCTGGGGCCCCTTCATGCATTTCTTCTCGGCGCGAACCATCGAGGACCATCCTCGACCAGCGAGCAAAAAAAACACGCACGAAACCGAACAATGCTCGGGAAGTGGACGTCCGAGCGACGGGTTGGGGGGGTGGGTAGAGTCAGACCGATGCAGAAGGTCGAGGTCGGTCCGGGCAGGGTCTCCCGGTGTTCTTCGCCTTCGTTGGATGTTCTCGTGCATCCTGGGGAGGGCATTCTTGGATGCTCTGTTTGTTTTGGCCGACGGAGGGTCTCATGAGTTCTTGAGGGATGTTCTTCTGGCCTAGGTCCAACTGTAGGGGGAGGGGGGAAGGCTTCTTAGAAGGAGGCTTCCCCCCTCCCCCTACCCCCTCGTGCGCGCCGCCAGAGATATCCGACGCGCTCCAACAAAAACTGGAGCGGCCCGTTTTGGGTCGTTCTCGGCCTCCCGGTGCATCGCTGGGCTTCGGGCCCGTCAAAAAACGAGTCGGGACGAAAAACCAGCCCCTGGGGAAGGGGTCCAGACCCCTTGGGCCCAACGTCGAAAGACTGGAGCGGCAGGATGTCTGGGGCCGATGACGTTTGGGCCCCCACGTCTGATTGAGAGCGCTGTTCCCAATATACACACCCTGAGCATGGAGGTATTGTTATCGGTGTCATACCTCTGCCTACATCCTCACAGGAGGTGTTCGACCGTCCCTTTCGCGCGCAAGTGGGCGAGGCCTCTCAAGTAGAACGTTGGCTTGGAACGCAGACGCGTCTGCCTTTGCAGCCTCTTGACCGCCGCGTGCTCGCGGACGTCGCATCCAGGCTTCCAAATGGGGAGGGCATCAAGGTGTGTGGACGCGTTTCTCGTCACCCTCGTGACCACCGCGTGTCAGCAGGCATCGCATCCTTGGCCTTCCAAGGGCGAGCCGCCAGAGGGCTCACGCGGGCCCGTTCACGCCCAGATTGGCGAGATCTCTGAGTAGAAAGCACGTTTGGGAACGTAGGAGTGCTCGGGTCGTCCCAACCGGCCGCCGTTTTCTGGCCTGAATACCAAGCAGCAGTGTTAGGGGGGAGGCTCAGGGTGGGACGCATCGACCCCCAATCACCCATTCATCGCCGGTAGGGGCCCGATAGCCCACCCTGCGTTCTGTCCCTCTTCTCAGTCTCATGGCCACAACGTGATGGCAGACATCGCACCCAGGCCTCCCAGTGGGGGATATACCAAGGTGCGTACGTCCATCGGGCCCCGTTCCGTTCGCGCGCAGATCGGCGGAAATTCTGCGATACCACTCTGCGATGCTGTAGACGTGTCTCTCTTCATGGCCTCATGGCTACCGACCGCGTGCTGGCAGGAATCCCATCTGGGGCCTCCCGAGGGTGAGCCACCAGCGGGTACTTCAGTGGCCCAGTCGCGCCCAGATTTGCGGGACCTCTCAGTTAGAGCGCCCGCTTACGTCACATACTGTGATTTACCCAGACTTCCGATGACTTACACTCGTGGCCACCCATAGCCACACTCAACGAATTTAAACGACCCACACTGAGACCCATCCGTATACCACCTTCATATTCAGCGGTCAAACCCATTCAGCGTCCACTGGTCATACTAAGGCACACACATTTACAGGCGTATGCATACCCAGGCTCCTGTTCAGACTATTTCGCATTGAATCATTCGTTCACGTCCACACTCATCCATAATCAATGGCTTGCATGCAGACCCATTTGTTCCCACATGTGCCGCCGTTCAGGCGCATTCATATCCAGACTCAATCCTACCCAGAAGCATTCATCCAGTCACTCATACTCAGACCCACCTCCGCTCCGACTCACCCAGGCCCAACCATTGATTCTCAGACTCGCCCACACCCAGGTTCATTCCTATTCATACCCAGGTCAAATTTCGGCGCTCTAATACCGAGTCGCTCACATTCAGTCGCTCATTCTCCGACTCGTTCACACCCCCATTCAGACTCATTCTCATTCAGACCCATCCGTATTAAGATGTTTTCATACTCAGACTTGCTCGCACTTGACCCCTCAAGCCCGACCACTACTTAGTTCTCAGACTCCTTCTCACCTACACTCAGTCACACCCAGCCACTCTGAATCAGACTCCTTCCTGTTCAGACCCACCCGCACTCATACTCATACGCACACCCATTCATGACAAGGCCAAGTCAAGTTCAGGCCAACTCTTATACAGACTCACTTGACCTCAGACTCATCCTCAGCCTCACTTCCAACCAGGCTCACTTCTACAAATAAGCTCGTCAAGGTAAACGATGCAAGGAGATGCAAATATGAGCCCCCCGACTCGAATCATTCAAGCCCGACATCTGGCCTCATGTTTTGTGTCTGGACTGAATGTCCGGGCCCCAGGACATCCAGTCACAACATGGAACGAAACACCGGTCCCGGGGAAGGGGTCGAGACTTCTGGACGGAGGGGCGCATCAGGAAGCATGATCTCGAATGGCTGGCAACGCGTAAGAGGAGCTTCTCCTGAAGCGGCTCGAAGGGCCGCACCGGTGTCGAGCGCGGAAGGACGCCTCTAGGGAGGCTCCCCGACCTTCGGTCGGGGTCCAGCGAACTGCATCGCAGTGGCCATAGTTTCCCTCGCCTCAAAGTGCTGTGCGTCCGTCTGAGAGAGCAGGCGGTTCGTCAGGAGCGAAAAAAAGACCTACACGTACATGAATCCACGTTGCTTTCGAGATTACGCGTTGCGCGAACGTTCGTATCACGTGGTTGGTTTCGCGGACTTGGGGGCCGTATTAATGTAGGTGGTTGGCGCGTACGTCTTTTGCGGGCTCCCCACATAGGCGTGATTAAAGTTTCGCCCAATT
>CAUYUJ010014272.1:371492-386492 GCA_963575745.1 Prorocentrum cordatum | reverse complement strand
GGATGTCAATCGTTCGACTCCTCGACGGCGAGGCTCCAGGAGCAGGGAGCGTCGGTCTCGCTGCTCTCGTGGCTCTCTCTCTCTCTCTCTTTCTCTCTCTCTCTCTATATATGTCTATCTCTCTCTCTCTCGCTCTCTCTCTCTCTCTCTCTCTCTCTGTTGCGCTCGTGCAGCAGGGAGCGCCGCTGCCGCCGCCCTCGCGGTTGCGTGCCCTGCGCTGCTCCAGGAGCAGGGAGCTTCGACGTTGTCGTCTTCGCGGTTCCGTTCTCTGTGCTGCTCCAGGAGCAGGGAGCTTCGCTTTCGCTGGTTCTCGCTCCGCGGAGATCCCCGCTGATCTCCAGAGGGTCTGGGGGTCTCTCCCGAAGCCCGAAGAAGCCCACGGAAGTGTCCAGATGCCCCTGCTGGCGACCCCGAAGACGGTCGGAGATGCCCAAGAAGTTCGGCCCCCTGTCTTCGCATGAAGAGCAGGAGAAGCGGAAGGCCAGCGGGTGTCTTTTGATACCCAAAGAGATTCAGAAATATTATATGCGTTTGACGTTCGATCTACGCGGAGGAGGAGGAGGAGGAGGAGGAGGAGGCGGAGGAGGTCGCTTCCACTTGCATCCAGCCGTGGCAGCGTGGACGTTCCAAGAGGCTACCAGGAAGGCGAAACCGTGGGAGCGAGCGCGAAGAGGAGGAGGAGGAGGAGGATCAGGCAGGCCTAGGAAGAGAGTGATGTTTTGCCCGAGCGTTCTACGGTCAGGAGCTTTGGCTCAGCGTGTCGCTCCGCCGTCTCTGGCCCACCGCGCTTCGGCGCGACGCGCTGCCCACGCCCCCGTCTCCCGAGCGCCGATGTCCGCGGCCTCTCCGAGCCTCCCGCCCCGCGGAGCGGAGCAGCACGCCAGCCGCTTGCAGGGGAAGGCGCGTCGCCGTGGCCGCCGGGGCGACCCGCGATCCGAGAGGTCCCGACCGCCAAACGCCTTCGCAGCGTCCTCTGGGATGCTCCGGAGCGGCCGCGCCGCCCGTTGCATCGTCCGGGCCCGCCTGCGCTCCGAGGTTTCGAGCACGGTCTCCCCCACCTCGTCGTCTTCCTGCCGTCGTCTTGAAGGAGGAGGAGGAGGAGGAGGAGGAGGAGGAGGAGGAGGAGGAGGAGGAGGAGGAGGAGGAGGAGGAGGAGGAGGGGGAGGAGTGGAGGAGGGAGGTTGACCTTGACCTGGACCTTGATTCACCCTGAGCGCTATCCCGGCTTGATTTGGCCGTGCACTGTGTACGGTGATGTTGCAGAAGCTCCGTCGGCAGAAGATGCATCTATCTCTGGAAGTCGTGCAGTGAACACTGAGCGGAATTGTCCTCAGAGGTCGGGGCCTCGAGGTGACGGGACGGTGCCTTGCGGGGCCGTCTCGGTCACAGGGCGCGTCGAGGGAGATTCGAATAAGGGGTCGATTACAGAACTGATTTACCACAGAATTGTTTTCTCGTCGAAGCTACGAAAATACGTATGATGTTCGTCGATCTACGAACAGTCTGCGTATGTTTCGTCGATTCGTCGAAATGGGTAAACCAGTTCTTCACGCTTCGCGTATGCACACCAGCCTATTCAAAAACCTTGCCTATGAGAGTCGACAGGAAAAGGGCCGAAGAGACACATTTAGTGAAACAAAACAGGCAACCAGGATGGACATAAAGATCTTTGGGAGCAACGGGGTGGCTTTGGAGGGCCTCTTCTGGTCATCCCTGGGACCTGCGCGGAGGCGATGGATGGATGAGGAGGAAGACGACGACGACTACGACGACGCGAAAGAGAAGGAAAAGGAAGAGGGAGAGGATGAGGGCAAGAACGAGGACGATGAGGAGGAGGAGGAGGAGGACAACGGGGAGACGAGGACAGAGCTCTCAAAATCGCCTCTTGGAGTTGTCTTGGGACTGTTTGGGGATCTTGGGGTCATCTTGGGGATCTTTTGGAGGGTCTCGGGGCCCTCTTGGAGCCCTCTTGGGGGTCCCTTGGGAGCCCTGGAGGCCATCTTGAGGCCATCTTGGAGGCCATCGATCAAAATTGGGGGCCTCTTGGGTCCCTCTTGGGCCTCGCTTGGGCCTCGCTTGGGCCATCTTGGGGCCCCAGAGGCGCATCGGAAACTAAAAGGCGAGAAGTCAAGAATCAGTGATGTGCATTGGATGTTTTACAGAGTTTGGCCTCTTGGGAGGTCCTGAGGGAGCTCCGAGAGCACTTGGAACCGTCTTGTGGCCCTCGTCGGGTCTCTTGGAGGTATATCGGAAGCTATCTTGAACCATCCACCTTGCCCCCCCACACACACACCCAACCAAAAAAACAGGGAGGGGGTAGGTAAACCTCTCGGAAGGGAAGAGGTCTCTGGAAGAGGAGAGAAAGAACTCGTTAGACCACCTTAGCCCAGAGGGCCGGTGGGATTCCGTAGTCGATCTCCTACTCGAGAGATGGAGGAGGAGGAGCAGCAGCAGCAGCAGCAGCAGCAGGCAGCAGCAGCACATAGAGGGAGCAGCAGCAGGCAGCAGGAGCTGCAGGAGGCGCGAGGACCAGCGCCGAGCGCCGAGGTCGGGAGCAGCGCCACCGAGGACGCCGTGCGCATATCGGGCGCCCTCGCGCAGGGCGGGGAGCCGCTGCTGCGCCTCGCGGCGGCTGCCTCGCGCAGGGACGCCAGGCTCTCCGAGGAGGGAAGAAGAAGAAGAAGAAAGAATTGCACCGACAGAAACCTTTGGAGCTCCGCGCCGATGTCTTGGATCGGTGCTGGACGACACCCCTGGCGGCCGTTCCGGCGCCGCCCCTGGCGCGCTCCCACGCGCCTGGGAGGGGTATCCAGTACCGACCCAAGAAATCCGCGCGGAACTCCGAGAATTGATGTTTATGCGTTCTTCCGCTCCTTCAGAAGAGGTACCAGTACCACTACCCTTGCCTCAATTTCCCCTTTGGGGGCCTCCTGGGAGGCCCTCGTCGCCACCGCTGGGTGCGCCCATAAGTTCTCGTCGGCACGCACCCCAGGAGAGGCACGGGGAGTGCAGCAGTCTCGGTGCCCTGGGAGTCCCCCGAGGTTCCTCCTGCAGTTCCTGAGGGGCGAGGCCACCAAGGGCGGGGCAGCCGCGCGCCTGGCCCCCCTCCCTCGCCAGTGCTCATCTGTTGTGGCTCGCGCGCGTGCCGTGCGCGCCATGAGCGCCCAAAGGGGGAGGGGAGGAGGAGGAGGAGGAGGAGGAGGAGGAGGAAGAGGAGGAGAGGTCGCGAAGCCGGTCCGCGGCCCTTGTGCGATGAGGGGTGGAGGCCGGTGCTGCACGGTGCAGCGCTGCACCGCCCAGGCCGAAGCAGCGGCCCGAAGCAGGGGCAGCATCGGGGCACGTGGATGTTTGCTGCGGCAAGATCCTCCCCATCCTCGGCTCGACGGGCGCCGACCTGCACTAGGGGAACAAAAAGTGACATAAGCATAAAAACTCGGAGATCCGCGCGGATTTCTCGGATCGGCGCTGGGGCCCCCCGGCGGCGCCTCCGGCGCTTCCCCTGGCGCGCTCCGCGCGCCAGGAGGGGGTCCAGCGCCGATCCGAGAAATCCGCGCGGACCTCCGAGTTTTTATGTTTATGTCACTTGTTGTTCCCCTATGTACGCCTGAACCGATCCTGGCTGATCCAACCCATTGGTTCAGGATCGGTGGATGTGCCCTCCTGGCCAAGCCGACGGGACGTGTGCACCTTCCTGCCTCGCTGGCAGTGGGTGGGTAAAAAAGTTCCCATACCTATGGCGGTCGGGCACACGAGTTTGGAAGGAAAGACAAGCGCAAAATTCAGGTGCCCCCAACAAATCAAATTGGGAGAGCCCATAGTTGATCCCCCGCGCGTGCCTCGCGCCCACCCCTATCTGCTTTGAGATGGAGGGGCCCCAGGCATTCGGCATTGATTTCATATAGCTTGATACCGATTGGTCTTGCGCTTTGTGGGCCCTGGAAACGGCAGGGCCGTTTTTTCACCGTTTCCAAAAAAATGTCCCTTGAAAATGGAAACGGCAAAAAAAAACGGCGACCAGAAACAGCAAAAAAACGGCTCCAGGATTGGAACCGGAGCCGGAATCGGTCAAAAAACGGCGACGGAACCGGTAAAAAAACGGCGTCGGAACCGGCAAAAAAACGGCAGAACGGAATTGGTAAAAAAACGGCCTCGTCGTTTCCAGGGCCCATTAAGGTCTTGCGTGGTTATCGTAAACATGGATTGTCCTTCACCGTTCCTCCATGCCTCAATCTCGTTGTTCCCCAGGTTCGAGGATCGAGATTTTTGGCTGTGCTCGGCTGTTTCGGGAGGCCTCCAGAGGCGCTCAGAAACCTCCAGAGGCCTCCGTGGGACCTCCGCGGACCTCTGGAGAACGACGTCGGCCATTGACTTCATAGAACGCGGCCAAAGTTGCATTCGGCAGCCCCCGCGCCACCCAGCAGGAGGGGAAATTGGCGCATGGCGCGGCAAAGGGAAGGAGGGAGAGAGGGCGACCACACAAAGCAGCAGGAGAAGAGAGGAAGAGAGGAGGAAAGATAGGGCGGAGGCAAGCTAGGTGCGCAAGCGTCATCTCTTAAGTCCTACCCCTCCCTCCAATCCCTTACCATTGCGTAGATATCTTCTCTATTCGTACAGTCGGATGTCGAACCGGGCAATCATCCCGGGAGGGTACGCGATGTACGGTATTGCACGGCATAGCACGGCATAGAAGAGCATGGCCACAGCCGACGTCGTCGCGTCGAGAGCGCGATTCATATCGACAACAGGGTCAGAGAAACCAGAAATGACACAGGACGGGAAATGCAAATGGACGGTTTGGAAAGCGGGAAGCGCAAAATGAGATCAGCGTTGCAGCGGGAGCGCGATTTCGAAGGACCGCAACCGCGGAAATAAGACCAGCGCTTCAGTGGGAGCACGATGTGGAAGAACTGGAAGCGCGGAACCGAAGCCAACGCTACAGCAGGAGCACGATTTGGAAGAACCGAAACAATGAAATAAGATCAGCGCTGCAGCGGGCACATGATTTGGAAGGATTGAGGACGGGAAAATGGAGCCAACTCTGTAGCGGGAGCGCCATTCTGATAGGATTGAAAACGTTGGGATCGGAAAAACACATATGAGTTCTCAATTCGGCGGCATCCAATGGGTTAAAAACATGCGCGGAGGAGGCCAGGACACCTCACCAGCGTCTTCGGGGGAGAGAGGCATTCATATGTTGTAATTGCGTAGGGGGTGGCCAACAACACGCCCCCGGTCGAAACAATAGGGTTTCGATGATGCACAGCTTGGACATGCCAGCATTGCTGGAATGGGGGGCTGTCAGAAGCGTGAGCCACACCATCATGCGTGGTGGAGCAGTTCTCACCTACATCGCACAGCACTCCCGGCCTGCATGGGCACGTCGCCGTTTTTTTACATATTGTTTCGCCGATCGGCGCGGATCCCCAGCCCCCCCCCCCTCTCCCTCCCATGGACCAGATCTTGGCTGCTTCTGGCGGCTGCTCTCGGCGACCGGTCAGGACCCCTCCCCCCCCCAGTCTGTTGGCGCGCCTGGTGGAAGCAGATCGACTAAGCATTGGCCCACACCTAGATTCGAACCCTTCCCCATCCTCCCGCCAAATGTCGAAACCCATGATTTACAAATTCAAAATTGATATCAAACATAAAAAGAAAGAGGTAAAACAAATCTAATCATATCTATCTCTACGAATATAAACAACAAAAAAATCACCATCGTCAGCATCAGCATCATCATCAACACTATCATCACCATCACCATCACCATCATCATCATCATCATCATCATCATCATCATCATCATCATCATCATCATCATCATCATCATAGCCATCGCCATCATCATCATCATCATCATCATCATCATCATCATCATCATCATCATCATCATCATCATCATCATCATCATCATCACTGCCTGTCGCCGCACTCGCAGAGTGCGTCTGCTGCTGGTGCGTGCGAGCGCAGAGGCCTCCGGGCTCGTGCAGAGAAAAGCCCTCGCCGGCAGGGACACGCGCCAGGTGCGCAGAGCGGGGGAGGCTCGTGCCACGGGTTCCGTGCCTGGCGGGAGATCCGGGACACCAGGGCGGCCGTCGACCCGCCGCGCCCCACACGCCGAAGGGTCCCCGTGGACCCCTCCTCCTCCCTCCTCCTCCTCCTCCTCCTCCTCCTCCTCCTCCTCCTCCTCCTCCTCCTCCTCCTCCTCCCTCCTCCTCCTCCTCCTCCTCCTCCCTCCTCCTCCTCCTCCTCCTCCCCCTCCTCCCCTCCTCCCTCCTCCCTCCTCCCTCCTCCCTCCTCCCCTCCTCCCTCCTCCCTCCCTCCCTCCTCCCTCCTCCCTCCTCCTCCCTCCTCCCTCCTCCTCCTCCTCCTCTTCCTCCTCCTCCTCCTCCTCCTCCTCCCTCCTCCCTCCTCCCTCCTCCCTCCTCCCTCCTCCTCCTCCTCCTCCTCCGAGCACGCGTCCCAGATCCCCTCGCGCTGTGCAAAAGTCGCGACGGGAGGCTTTCTGCTAGTGCAGGCCTCTGGGAGCCCTGGCCGGGCCTCGGGGCCGTCAAAAAACTATTCGGGATGAGAAACCGGTCCTGGGGAAGGGGTCGAGAGGTCGGGGGGGCCGTGTCTCGAAGAAATCGAGTCGCCGCGCCGACGCACATCCTCCCGACGTGGGCCTCCGGGGACCCCCGCCAGTGCCCTCGTGCTTGGCATCTCTCCTGCGCAGTGGCGTCATTCCTGAGCAGGGCCCACCCGTCCCTGGGTGCGGGCAAGGCTCGGCCCCGTGCTTTTTCTCGACTGGGGCGGCCATTCGGTAGACGAGCGCCGCAGCTCGTGTTGCGGCGGGCCGTCGTGCCAAAGGGGAACCCGGCGGAATAGGGTTGCGGGCGGAGGGCGCGAATTGCTTGTGCTGGCAGGGGCCAGGTTGAGTGAGGCAGCGTGTTGTGGCAGGTTGTGGTGCCCCAAGGGGAGCCCGACAGAATATGGTTGCGGACGGAAAACGCGAGCTGCTCGCGCTGGAAGAAGCCAGGCTGAGTGCCAATTCATACGGTACCGTTGCTTTTCTCTCTCTCTCCCGCGCTCTCACTCTCTCTCTCACTCTCTCTCTCTCTCTCTCTTTCTCTTTCTTTCTCCCGCTTTGGCACAGTCCTCGATGGATGGCGGCAGCTACCGTCCTTGTGGTTCTCGTCCTCAGTTCGCACCGTAGTGTTAAAGCCCAACCCATCTGCAAGAAGTACACGTTGGGGGCAAGGGCACCGATCGCTTAGCCACATTGCTCGATCGAGACTCTGGGTCGGGAGCGGCGGGAAACTTGCCATCCCTACGACATGCGATTACCGAGGTTGTCGCTTATTCCAGGATGCTGTCGCGTCCATGTTCCAGGCTATGCTCATCATCTTCGTCCTCGTCCTGTTTCTCCTCCGCCTTCTTGTCCTCCTCCGCGTCCTCATCCTCGTCCACTCTGCACTCATGTTCTCCATCCGCCACCTCTTGCACATCCTCTAATGCCCTCCGCTGCTCGTCGTCGACGTGTTCGCGTTCGTCCACATCGTTACCCTGGTCATCTGCCTGCTCCGACGTCCTGCTATCTCAGCCATGTACGCGGGCCCCCAGAGCTCTCGACCCCCTTCCCAAGGTCAGGCGTTTCGTTCTGAGTCGTGATGTGCAGGTCCCGCTGCCCGGGAGCGCCCCCCGCCGGCCGAAGACCGCGAGAATGCTTGCGCCCTGACCTTGCTCAAGACGCTGGAGGAGCTGGGCCTTCCTCGCCCCCCCCCCCCGCGCGCCGTCCCCCTCGCAGGTGCTCTTCGAGGCGTACGCCGTGGCGGCCCGCGCCGAGTGGTGCGTCCGGGGCTTCGGGGAGATGCCGTCCTGCGTCACCTTCGAGTCCGCGCCCTTCGGCCTGGACCGCGGGCTGTCCAGAAGCCGCTGGCACCCAGACCCGGCCAGGCTCGAAGTGTCGGAGGCCTAGAGGGTGACACCAGCACCAATGTCGGCGGTGTTCCGCCCGAGGGAAGATGACCCCGATCTCGGCGATGGTGGTAATCTTCGGGCTTTCTCTGGGTGGCCCGAAGATTACCACCAACACCAAAATCTAGGATCATCTTCCTGGAGGCAACTGTTGGTGTTGGTGTTGGTGCCCATTTCCAAGCTTCCAACAGTGTGTGTGGACGTTTTGAGCATTTATTGGCGGTCTCCTCGAGGTTCCTCGTGGCCGCGGCTGGATCCCCCTCGAACCTCTGGTTAGAGCACGCCCCGCATGTCGAGTTGCGACCCACGAATCCAGACCACCGAAGTTTTGAAAAGTTCAGGGCGGAGGTTTCTCCAAATGTTCGGCCGCGGGGTGGGGTCGGGTTCCAGAGCCGTCAAACGAGACCCAGAATGAGAACGTGGTCCTTAGGAACAGCCCGAAGCGATCAGGACAGGTGTTCCGGCAGTTTCGACCTTTGGAACCAGCCAGGCTTGCGTCGGGGGCGGCAAAGAGGGGGGTGATGACTAGGGGGGGGTGGATATCATGGCGGGGGCCATGATATTTCCCCGGATCTCATGGCGCCTCTTCTCATGTCATTAATTACGTCCCTGGCCCCCCCGCTGGGCCGCGCACGTGCCGCCGGCCATGATTTGCATCCCCCCCCTTGTTGGACACCCCCCTCTTGGCCGCTCCCGATGGCGCGTTTATGTTCCTACGCGTCCGTCCTGGCATGGCGATTCGGAGGGCCCCCGCTGCTGTGGCCGGGCTCGGCGTGGGGAGCCGGACTCGGCGTGGTGCCCGGGGAGGGCTCGGAGGGCCGAGCGCTGGGCGGGCGCCGGTCGAAGACATGAAACACACATCTGGTCCTTGCGGGCTTGGCAAGATTCAGGAGGGAAAGAAACACACAGACACAATTCATCGTCGAGTGCCAGGAAAATATGGGAAAATATGGGAAGAATTGGGCGGGGAGGCAAAAATCCAGAAGATATGGGAAAATATGGGGAATCTTTGTATTTGTGTGTATTTATTTGTGTGTTCCAGTTCCCCTTCAAAGATTCTCATCCCTGTCCACGTGAATGATAAATGCTCGCCTCTGGGGGGGGGGGGGGCTCCGCATCGCGGGGGGGAGGGGCGCACGAGAGCCACACCGTGCGGCTCCAGCGAGCCCATGACGCTTGGTTTTGTCGAGTGTGTGGTTGTAATGTTCGTATCTCCATGCGCGGGCCAGCGAAACCATGCACAAACACCTAGAACCCCGTCGACAAGAGTGTCTCACTCGGCTTGAATCGGGGATTTGGCCCAAGCCGCTCAGCAAGGCTGAGATACGACAGAGGGCCACTCATCTTTCCTAGACTCGGCAGCGAGCGCGAGGGGAAAGTGAGAAGGGGCGGGCCTCCTTAGCAGGCTCGGACGTCGCCAGGCCCTCTGAGAAGCTTCATCTGCCTTCCCCGAAGACGCAGAAGAACTGACCGGAAGGCGCGAGGGCTTCTGAGGAGTCCCGCCGCCTTCTGAGGAGGCCCTCTCCTTCTCGCTTCCCCCCCTCGCTCGCCGCCGATAGACCACTACAGTCGGGGCCCCGAAGAAGGAACCCTTTTCGTTGGGGAGGGGCTCAGCGTTCCTTAGATGTTTCACAGCTTGCCTCAGGCTTTCCTCAGGTTTTCGACAGGAAACCGGAGGTTCACTTATGGAAAAAAGGGGCCTCGTTCCTTATCTCGGGTTCCTTGGGTCAACGCCCCGACTGTACTTGGGATGGCCCCGCCCTTCGCCCAGGCAGGCGCGGCGGGCCTGTCGCTGTACATGCTGTGCGGCCCGCGGGCAGCGGTTCCTGCGGGCCACAGGAGGACAGCCTCGCCCCGCCCCGGGAGGAGGGAGGGGAGGGAGGGAGAGCGAAAACGAGGGGGGACGAGGAGGAGGAGGAGGACGAGGAGGAGAAGGAGGAGGAAAAGGAAGAGGAGGAGGGACGAGGAGGAGGGCGGAGGACGGATGAGGGGGGGTGGGAAGGAGAAGGCGGGGGGACGAGGAGGGAGGTGGGAGGGAGGGAGGAGGAGGGAGGAGGAGGGAGGAGGAAGAAGAGGAGGAAGAAGTGGAGGAGGAGAAGGAGGTCTGGAGTAAATCTAGGATGCTTCAAAGATGGAGTTAATCTAGGATGCTTCAACGATGCTGCGATGCTGAAGTACACCCTCCCGTCCCATGCTCACGCCTCGGAAGTCCCTACGAGTCATTGTTTTCTTCTTCGCAAAAAGCAGAGCACCCAGTGAAACGAGCAGCCCAGTGGCTTGCCGTTGAGGCGAGAGCCCTGTTTTGAAAACGGCCTAGCCCCCCTCCTAGAAACTGCTGCAAGCCTCCAGCCACACGTGCGCGGCGCTAAGGCGAGAGCCCCAATCCGATAACGAACAAGCCCCCGTCTTTGAAATTGCCGCAAGCGTGTAAAGACGAATGTGCTCGAGGCTGCGGCGAGAGCCGCATTCTGAAGATCGCCCGGTCTCCATCCACGAAGTACTTGCATGTTGACAAAGACGAATGCACTCGGCGCCAAGGCGGTTTCCGCATGTTGAAAGCCATGTGCCCGCAGTCCGCGAAGACGTCGCAAAGTTTTGAGACAGATGTGCGCGTGCAAAGTTGACGGCCGCATCATGACAAGCACTCGCCATCCAGCTTTCAACAGATTGGAAGCGGTTAATAGAAGAATGTGCGCTGCGATTTGGAAAGCATTGGGCCCTCCATCCTTGAGGGTGTTGGAGCTTCTTAGCTTAAGGATAACGAATCGCAGGGGAGTCTCAAGCGAAACGTCCAGCCCGGCCTATGGACACGTCTGGTGGTGCGTGGAGAGCGGTGTTCATGAGACAAAGGGATGGAGAAAAGGAGAAGGCCGAGGAGGGCCAGAGTACTTTGGGTTTCTTAATAAGCGTGGGGGGGGTACCCCCCGACGGGGGTCAACCTCGCCTCGTCGTCGCGCAGCGACGGGGGTCGGAGCGCCTTCGGCGCGCGGTGGCTGCCCGCGACCGACGGGGGTCGATGTGGGGCTGCCGGCGGGGATGACGCCCCCCCGACGCTTATTAAGAAACTCTGAATAAGCACAGGTTCATCAGCGATGCTGCAATACACCCTGCCGTCCCAAGTGCCCTCTTCATCTTGGCATCCCTCGTACGTGATTGTCTTCGGCCAGGACCATCGAGGAGGATCTCGGATCAGCTTGGGGAGAAAAACACGCACGAAATCGAAATACGCACGTGGAATGGACGTCCGAGCGATGGCAAGCCCTCCTTTCTCAATACAGGCACCGGCCCCGTAAAAAACGAGCAATCTGTGGGCGTGCCATTCAGTCGAAAGCCCCGTTTTGCAAAGGAGTTGCCCTTCATCCTTGCAGCTGGCCATGGCGGGCACGAAAAGTGTAGGATCATAAAGGCCAACGACGAGTCCATCGAAAGGTTGGGGGGTGCGAAAAGAAGCCGCCCCCACCCGTGCAACTGCTGCACCATATGGCACGTCTGATCATTGAGTTTGAAAGAGCCTCCAGAGAGAGCCCCGTTCTGAAAATTGTCCGCCATCTGCGCAGTTATTCGGTATTTGTCCAGCCAAACTTTTAAGATAAATGTGTGCGGTACTTAGGCAAGAGCCCCGTTTTCAAAACAAGCTGGCCTCCAAGCCTTGGGGCCAAAAGTGCGGGCGCTGAGGAGTGAGCACCATTCTGAAAACAAACCGGCCCCCATCCGTAAAGCGAATGTGCGTGGCGCTAAATTGAAAGAGTTGCATTTCGACCTGCCCTCCTCAATCCGTGCAGCTGATGCTTAGGCGAGAGCCGCATTTAGAAAATTGCGCACATTCCAGCCTAGAAGCTGCTGGAAATTGTTAAAGCGAGTGCACGCGTCGCTACGACAAGAGCCGCATGTTGAAAATTATTAGCCCTCAATCCTTGAAGTTGTTGGAGCTGTTTAGCTTCAGGAAAGCATATCCAGCTGCCTGCGGCAAACGTCGCCACCGTGCCTGCGCATCAGCGTCGCAGGAAGGAAGCCGAGTGTAGGAACAGCGCAATTCCGACATGTAGTCTGCATTGGGGCGGGTCGTGAGCCGGACCCCGTCTTCGTCCGCGCGGTAGGGAGAAGGAGGCGGAGGAGGAGGAGGCGGAAAAGGAGGAGGAGGAGAAGAGGAAGAGGGAGAACATGAGGATGAGGAGGAGAAGGTTTCCTAGGGCCTTCTTGGGGCCTCTTGGGGGGTTATTGGGGCCCCTTGGGCCGTCTTAGGGGATTATTGGCCCGTCTGACGCCTGTGGAGGAGGCCGCTTTGGGGGCCTCTCTTGGCAGTGTTGGTGCCCTTTGGGGGCGCTTCACGGCCGTCTTGGGCCCCCCTTGGTAACTCCTCAGGCGATCTGTGCACCCTTTTGGGCCGACTTGAGGCCCTCTTGGGGGCCTCTTGGGTTGTCTTGGAGCTGTCTTGGAGGCCTTCAGCAGACTCTTGGGCCGTGTTGGGCGATCGGAAATCCGAACAGGCGAGAGCCTCAAATCCGTCAAAAGCCAAAGGAAAATCAATGGTGCTGGCCCCATCGGGCTCTCCAGGATGGCCTCTTGGAGCCCCCCTCGGGCCGTCTTGGGAGCTTCTTGATCTGTCTTGAGGTTGTCTTGGGCGCCTCTTGAGCCGCCTTGGGCCATGTAGGGCCATCTTGGTGTCATCTTGGCTGCCCTGAAAGCAGTCCTGGAGGCCATGAGGCTAGGCCTCAAGACATATCAACATGCCCAAGACGGCCCAAGAGGTCTCCAAGAGGCCTTCCAGGAGAGCCCGAGGAGGCCAAAACCAATGATTTGCCTCGGGTGTTTTTGAAGGATTTTGATGTTCTGGCATGTTTGGATTTCCGACCGCTCCAGACAGCCCAAGAGGCATCTCCGGGCCGTCGTCTTGCTTTCTTGGAGCGTTTCACGGCCGTCTTAGGGGCCCTCTTTGGAGCTCCCTGGGCAATATTTGCATTATCTTGGCCCGAGTTGTGGCCATCTTGGGGCCCTCTTGGTCTGTCTTAGAGCTATATTGGAGGACTCTTGGGCCGTCTTGGACGGTCGGCAAACCGAGCAGGCGAGAACCTCAAAATCCGTCAAAAGCAATCCTTCATTGAGCATGTCGTTCTCGCCTTGGCGCAGGCCACATGTCTGATTGAAAATGTTTTTGTTGGCTTGGCGCCGGCGACATCCTTGATTCAGCATGTCGTTCTTGCCTTGGCGCAGGCCACATGTCTGATTGAAAATGTAGCTGTTGCCTCGGCGCCAGCGACATCCTTCATTGATAATGTCAGCATGTCGGACTCGCCTTGGCGCAGTCCACGTGTCTAAATTAAAGTGCTGTTGTTGCCTCGGCGCCAGCGACATCCTTCATCGAACATGTCGTTCTCGCTGTGGCGGCTGCCATATGTCTGATGAAAAATGCTGCTGTCGCATAGGAGCCAGCCACATCTGTCATTGAGCAGGTCGTGGTCCCATAGGGAGCTCCGGCTAAAGCCCGAATGTCAGGTTTCGCGTGGCGTCACCATTTCCTTCACCGAGCGCGTTCCACTACTCGCAAAGTGCCTATGCGTATGCGTCCGAAAAGCACGTGCTTGCCTCGACGTAATGGATCGTGCATCCCCCGCGGCGGATCCTGGCCATGTGCGAGTTGTTACTTTGCTAGTAGTGGAACGCGCTTGTATTTTCATGTCGGCACAATCCTCACACGTTTCGTGGCCCACTGAAGAGCTCCAGCTAAGGCCCAGATGCCAGGATTCGCATTGCGTCGGTGCTTCATGTCGGCACACCCGTCGCACGCTTCGTGGCCCTATAGGGAGCTTCAGCGAAGGCCCGAATGCCAGGGTTCGCATGGCGTCGGTGCTCCATTTCGGCACACCCGTCGCTCGTTTAATGGCCCCATGGGAAACTCCAACTAAGGCCCAGAGGCCAGGGTTCGCATGGCGTCGGCGCCTCACGTCGGCACACCCTCCACAGGTTTCGTGGCCCCATAGGGAGCTCCAGCTAAGGGCCGAACCGAATGCCAGGGTTCGCACGGCGCCGAAGACGATATTCACAACAACGGCACCTACAAATGTGTATGGTTGGGTCCCTCGCCGTGGTAACTTTCCCCCTCTCGCGGCGGGAGGGGTGGAGAAGTGACCGGTAATGTGACAACTCGCGCCGGCGCCTTCTGGGAGTTGGTTCGTCCGAGCCACCTCAGACGGCGCCGGCGCGAAGCGTAACGCTACCATGGGGAGGGGGGGCGTCCTCGGTCACGGGCGTCATCGCGAATCGTGAGCAACGCGCTCTGAGATCTGTGGTGGGGACTGCGTCGACCCTGAGTCGGCGGCTCGCCGAGGGGGGAAGCGAGAGGGGGCGAGGCTTCTCAGAAGGCGCCGGGGCGCGGCTTCGCAGGAGCTCCCCGGCCTTCCGGGGAGCATGCCTGCGGCTTCGCAGGGGGCTCCGCGGGCTCCGCAGGAAGGCGGGAGGCCTTCCGGCCTTCTGGGGAGGCCGCCCCCTCTCTCTGCCTTCCCCCTGGGCGCGCGGCCGAGTTTCACCTTCCGATGGGGACTGCGTCGACCCCGCCGGCCGTTGAAAGTAGGTACTTTTTGGGATTCCAAGATCCCAATCTCCTTCTAGCGCCTTCCTGCTCCAAGAATCCATATGCTTTCGCTGTCTTTTTATATCCGGGAGGGTCAAAGCCCAATCTACTTGGTCCGCCTCTCTAGATCATGTTTGAACCTAACTTGTCCGGCCGACGTGTACGGGGTCATCACGGTTGCAAGCATCGGCCACTTTCATTCATACATCTTTTGCAGGTATCCGTCTGCATCGCATTTGCGTCCGGCAGAAGCAGGAGGAGTTTCCATTTGGGTTTGGCCAGATCAGGTGCGATTTGAGCTGGTATGATCGGTTATGATGCGATATTTGTTGGGCTTCGCTGGTCGAGTAGAGAGGAGCAGCAAGAGGAGGAGCGGGAGGAGCAAGGGAAAGAGAGAGAGAGAGAGAGAATCACGACATGTGACCTACTGATTGGAGGCCTCTGCAGGTATTTCGGGGGCGTCTGTTGAAGCTCTCGCGCGT
>CAUYUJ010014272.1:353992-366492 GCA_963575745.1 Prorocentrum cordatum | reverse complement strand
TGCGCGACAGGGGCCTCAAGGCTGCGCTCAAGGACTTCGCGCGAGAATCGCGGGTGGTAGCCTTCTTCGACGCCTCCCAGGAAGGCGTCGGGGGTGGACAGAACCCCCAACAGTGACACGTCGATTAGTGAATTGTCCGTTTTCGGTTCTCGAGAGGGCGCCGCGGCCGTTCTTTTCCAGGCTTGCGCCCGCCAGGTTTGGGCCTCAGGTCGTTTTCACTAAACCACGTTTTACTACAGGGAGGTCTGTCCATCCCCGAAGGCGACCGACGGCGGCTGGTGCTCGCGGGGGCAGAGATTGCTGGGCGCGGCAGGCTCGTGACACAGCTCCTGAAGGCCGCGGAGGAGCTCGTCGCCGGGAGGCAGCCCGTAGGGCTGGAGGTCACCGCTGCACCGGCGGAGGCGGAGGGCCCGCGGCAGGAGGCGCAGGACTCGAGCGAGGGCCCCGGCCAGGGGAAGGGCAAGGGCAAGGGCAAGCTCAAGGGCAAGCTCCAGGGCAAGAGGGGCAAGGGGAAGAGTGGCCCAGAGGTCGGGTTGACCCAAAAAAAGGGAGTCCAGCGACAAGGGGGTGGTGCAATAGATTTGGTGCAATAGATGTGTGGGGTTGCTCTAAGCATGAGGCGTGCAATACATTCCGGGGCGCAAATGTATTTCTGGTTTTTCGCGTGCAACACATTACTTGAAATACAATGCAATACAATTCTCCGACGCAGTACATTTGCAATACAATTACCCCAAATCTATTGCACCACCCCCTTTCAGCTGGACCCCCTTTTGGGTCACCCAAAAGAGGTCGACGAGGAGCTGCCATCGAACGTGCCGCCCCCCGCCACGCCGGCTGGGCCTGGCGTGGGCGTGCGCCCGCCCATGACGCCCGCGGCGCCCGGGCGAGGCGTGCCCCCACCGGCAACGCCCGCTGCGCCAGGTGTGGCCCCGCCGGCGACACCGGGCGGCTTCGGACCGCACGGCAACGCCATGCCGAGCACGCCGGGCGTCATCGGCGGGGGCGTCGTGGCACCGCCAGCGACACCAGGCGGCTTCGGCCCGCACGGCAACGCCATGCCGATGACGCCAGGCGTAGTCGGCGGAGGCGTCGTGGCGCCGCCGGCGACGCCAGGCGGTTTCGGCCCCAACGGCGGCGCCATGCCGATGACACCAGCCACCGTCGGCGGAGGCGTCGTGGCGCCGCCGGCGACGCCAGGCGGTTTCGGCTCCAACGGCGGCGCCATGCCGATGACACCAGCCATCGTCGGCGGGGGCGTCGTAGCGCCACCGGCAACGCCAGGCGGCTTCGGTGGAGGGGTGCCGCCACCGTCGACGCCAGCCTTCGGGCGAGGCGTGCCGCCGCCCGCTACGCCGGCAGCGCCCCGCAGAGGCGTACCTCCACCAGCGACGCCAGCCGTGGGCGTAGCTCCGCCTGCCACGCCAGGTCCAGACCGGAAGAGGAGCATACCAGCCCCCGAGACGCCTGGGCTGTGCGGCACCCCGCCGCCGGCGAGCGCCCAGGTGGCGCAAGACGCGGAGAAGAGGAGGCGGGTGCTGGCCGCGCCGGCCACGCCGGCGTTTCTCGGGGTCACGGCTGCCACGCGGCAGGCGCCAGCGACGCCCGCCAACCTCGGCGCCAGCGTCGCACAGCAGGCGCGACCTGCAGCCGCGCCGCCGGCCTCTGCGCGGCCGCCGCCCAGCGCCAGAGTGGCATCTGGGCCCCGCCTGCTCTCCTTCAGCGACGTGGCCGCGACGCAGGCTCCCAGCGACAGCGACGTTCTGCCGCCTGGCTGGGAAGTCAAGAGGTCCACGTCGAACGGGAAGGTGTACTACTGGCACAAGAAGCGTAGGTTGTCTCAGTATGAGCGGCCTACTGATTGAACGTATATCTTTTCGGTCCAGCGCACTTGCTGGTTCGACGAATGCCGCCAGCTAAGCTTTCCCAGTCGTCGGGAATTGCCTAGCATCCCGGTCACGAGCCACCTTTCCAGGTTCTCCTTCTCGTTGAATTCTATCGCGCAGTATTGCAGGCAGTTGCAGACAGCAGACTAGACGAATTGCGTGCGGAAAAACAAGTCGGCCACGCGAAGGCCAAAGATGGGTCCAAGGGAGCCCTAAGACCTGCTCACCGCAGCCGAGGACAGCCCAAAGACAGCCAAAATATGGCCCTCTTCGCCGAAAAATGAAGGCGACAGGTGTCACATGCGACGGCTCTCCTCTGCCTCCTCCTCTGCTTCCTTCTTCTCCTTCCCCTCCTCCTCCTCCTCATCAGTATTATCATGATCCTTCTCTGTTTCCTTCTGCTCCTCCTCCAAATCATCAGCATCATCATCATCATCATCATCATCATCATCATCATCATCATCATCATCATCATCATCATCATCGTCATCGTCATCGTCATCATCATCATCATCATCATTATCATCATCAGCATCATCATCTGGACTTGATTACCATCACAATACTCCTCATCATCGTCACCATGATCATGATCATGATAGTAAAACGAATAACAACAATAAAACAAAAAGCATTAAAGCATGAACCATACCATTAAAATTATCTCGGCGAAGGACATAACCATATGCACTTATGCCTGCCGCGTTGTGGGTACCGCTTTCGGTGGAGCTCCCTACGGGGCCACGACCCTCGTGAGGGGTGCACAGAAATGGGCGGGGGGGCGCATGCGGACCCTGCCGCGGGGGCCTTCGGTGGAGCTCACTATGGGGCCACGATCCTTGTGAGGGGTGTGCCGACATGGGCGCGGGGACGCATGCAGACCTTGCCACTGGGGCCTTCGGTGGAGATCCGTATGGGGCCACGATTCTCGTGATGGGTGCCGAAATGGGCGGGGGGACGCATGCGGACCCTGCCACGGGGGGCTTCGGTGGAGCTCCCTATGGGGACACGACTCTCGTGAGGGGCGTGCCGACATGGGCGGGGGAACGCATGCGGTCCCAGCCGCTGGGGCCTTCGGTAGAGCCCTTGCCGCGGTGGCCTTCGGTGGAGCTCCCTATGGGGCCATGATCTTCGTGAGGGGTGTGCCAAAATGGGCGGGTGGACGCATGCGGACCCTGCCGCGGGGGCCTTCGGTGGAGCTCCTTGTGGGGCCACGATCCTCGTGAGGGGTGTGCCGAAATGAGCGGGGGGACGCATGCGGACCCTGCCACTGGGGCCTTTTGTGGAGATCCTTATAGGGCCACGGGTCTCGTGAGGGGTGTGCCGAAATGGGCTGGGGGACGCATGCGGACCCTGCCACGGGGGCCTTCGGTGGAGGTCCCTACGGGGCCACGAACCGTGTGAGGGGTGTGCCAGAATGGGATGGGCATGCGGAGAACAGAGGCAAGGGATGGGAGGAGGGAGGAGAGGGAGGAGGCAGCGGGAGGTGAGGTGAGGTGACGCGGGGCGCTGTCTCTTCAAAACGAGGACCTTGCACAACAGGATGGTTGGGAAATATCATTAATAATATTAGTATATTCTTAATACCAAAAATAATATGGATAATCATCACCAGCAAGGTCCTCATCATCACCATCATCATGAGTACCATCATCATGGTCAGTGTCATCATGACCACCAGCACAATCATCATCACCATCATCATCATCATCATCATCATCATCATCATCATCATCATCATCACCATCACAACGATCCTAATCATCAGCAGCAGCATCACCACCACCACCATCATCATCAGCAGCATCACCATCCCCATCCACATCCTCGTCCTCACCCTTATCGATCATCCTCACCGTCATCGTCATCATCGTCATCGTCATCACCAGCATCATCACCACCACCACAACCACCCCCGCCACCACCACCATCACCAGAATCATTATCAGCATCATCATAGCGAACCACAAGAAATTCTGGAGAGGCCGCAAGAAGCTCCCCAGAGGCCCCATTAAACTCTTCGGATGTCCCCAGAAAATCTAGAGGCCGCAAGAAGCTTTCCATAGGCCCCAAGAAGCTCTTCAGCCCCCTCTGGGAGCTCTTCAGCCTCCCAGGAAGATCTTCAGCCCCCCTAAAAAGATCTTCAGATGCCCTGAGAGGCTCGTCGTACGTTGTTTATTAGCTATGATGGGGTGGTTCTGGATCTCCGCCTGCAGGCCAGCCCCCCAAGGAAGATCTCCAGATGCCCTACGAGGCTCGTCGTGCATTATTGCGAAGGCCTGACGGCCGGTGCCGCCGACCCTGAAGAGGTCCTCCTTGTCCACAGGGGGGATTGGGGAGGGGAGGGGAGCGCCGGGAACAGGGGGGGCGGCAATCTGACCAACCCCTCCCCCCTTCCCCCCCCCTCAGGGAGGGGACACGGAGAGGGAATCGACTTCACTGCGATGTTTCTTTCCTCTGTTCGTTTCTAAATTTCCTTGGGACTGGCGACGACGACGACGACGACGACGACGACGACGACGACGACGACGACGACGACGACGACGACGACGACGACTACGAAGACGACGAAGACGACGAAGACGACGAAGACGACGAAGATGGCGAGAGCGTCTCACACACGCCGAAGGGTTGGCGGATCTCGGCTCCGAAGACGACGGCGCAACTCCCCAATAGGACCCGAGGACGGCCCACGAGAGGTTCCGCAGTGGCCCAGGAAAGCTCCAAGACAGCCCAAGAGGGTCGGGCGGACGGCAATGGGGGGGGGGGGGGGAATGCGGGGTGGAGAAGTCGCCCCTTGAGTTTTTGTTCCTTCACCCCCCATTTGGGCCACCCCCCCCACCGCCACCCGCCCGAGGGGGCGCCGAGGCGGCCCAAGAGAGCCCCCCCCCCCCAGGGGCCGCGAGCCGAGCGCGCCGAGGCGGCCCGAGGGGTGCCCGGAGCACCGCGGCGGGCAGCCCCCCCCCCCCCCCCAGACGCGGCGAGAGGGCCCGCCGCGGCCGCTCGGCTCGAGGCCCACACCTCCCACGGCCGTGGCGCCTTCACTGCAGGGGCCCCCCTCGGAGTTGCCGCCCGCGTCCCCAGGGCCGCCTTCTCCGCAGGCAGGGGGGGCCCCTGCCAGTGAAGCCCTGGATCGCCGGGGTCCTCGAGGCCATCTGGGTCCTCCCGAGCAGGTCCTCGAGCGAGGCCTGCGCTCAGGTCATCACGGAGGAACCTGGACGCTCTACAGGCCTAGCATTGGTGTTGTGATTGCTCGGGGTTGTTCCCAACCGTCTTTATCCTTCTCCTCCTCTTCATTTTGCAAGACCCCGCGGGGCACCCCTGGAGTTGCCGACCACTTCCCCACTGAGCTCGGGAGCCTCGAGACGGAGGTCAATGCAAGCGGGGATCAGCCAGGGCGCCAGATCTTCCAGGATCCAGCAAAGCCAGGGTTGCATCGACCCGGCCAGCGCGCAGCATCCTGCAGGATCCTGCAGGACCTTGCAAGGCCCGACTGGCCCGGGCCTGGATTGACCCGAGTCAGTGCGTCCCCGAGTTTTGTTTGAAGGTCCCAGGGCCCGGCAAGGGCTCTCTAGAGGCCGGGACGGAGGCCCCTAGGAACCGCCCGCTGCGACTCTCCTCGCGGCACGAGGAGAGTCTGAGGAGGTTCTGGCTGGAACCCACGCCGCACGCGTCGGGGGTGGGGGCCGCACGCCAACGTTGGCGGCGCCCACGAGGGGGGGGGGGAGCGAGGGGGGCGGCCTGTTGCGAAGGCAGGGCGGGGGGGCGTCTCAGAACGCAGGCGCCTTCTTGCAGGGGCCGGGCGGCTTCTGAGAAGCCCCAGTCGAGGCCAGGCCCCTCCGAGAATCGGGGGAGCGTAGGACTCGAGTACGCCGGAGCTCGTGCTTGCCGAGGTTTTTCGACGAGCGCGTCCCGAATTTCGACGGTCCATGTTCCGTGGGATGTGTGCAGCGGAAGCTCGCGTCAGATTTCGGACTGGGTCTCGTCATTCCACGATGGCCCCGTCAGGCCAACCCGAGCCCCCCGAACCCGAGCCGTACGCGTCCCCGAGAGAGGCCAGGCCCCTCCAAGAAAGCCCCACGCCGTCTAAGACGCCCCCCCCCCCCCCCGCCCTGCCTTCGCAGAGGGCCCCCCCCCTTTCGTGCCGCCCCCTCGTGGGCGCCGCCCACGGGGTCGCCCCACCAGCCTCGGCTCGGCTGCCGCGCTCCGCGGGGCCGATGGCGGCCGCGCCCGCTGCCCGGACGGAGGAGCCGAAGCACCCGTCGCCCGCCGCGCGCGGCCCGCGACCGCGCGCGCCGGAAGCGGCGCTGGGCGCGGCGTTGCCATGGCCGCCGCCTTGCAGGCCGCCAGAGTAGTGTCGGACCTAGGTATAAAGTTGGGGGGGGGTATCCTAAGATTCTTCGTGTCTGTTGGTTTTCCTTGTGCATCCTGGGGAGGGTGCCCTTGAACGTTCGGTTTGTTCTGGCCGACGGAGGGGCTCGTGGTTTGAGGGATGTTCTTCTGGCCGGGGTCCGACTGTAGATTCACAAGGGCCGGCAGGAGGGTGCGAACCTGTTCTCGATTCACGACTTCCCTCATCCTCACCCTCACCCTCCTCGTCTTCCTCTTCTTCAAGCAAGTGCATACAATACAGTGGAAACGCATGCCAAAAAACACACTGCTTGCATCCAGGGTGCCATTGGTTTCTTGGGCTTCGATGGTCTTGCTATGGAAAGCGTGACGCTCCCACATCAAAAATCAATGGACGCCCTGGTGTCTCAGAGCTGGGTTTCTTGTGGAGGATGTCTTGCGGTCGAGCTGTAGGAGGCCGGGTCGTTCGAGTCGGGGTTGGGCATGTCAGTACTCTGGACTTCCTGCCCTTCCCCCGCCCGCCCCTTTCGCCCCCTCTCGAACGTGCGCGCCCCTCCCCGGGCCGACGCTGCTGTAGGCTGCCGTAGGACGCCCACTGTGCCCCCGCAGCTCGCTGCGAAAGAGGCCGTGCCCCGAGCTCCGTCCATCCATACATCCTCCTCCTTCCTCCCTCCTCCTCCTCCTCCTCCTCCTCCTCCTCCTCCTCCTCCTCCTCCTCCTCCTCCTCCTCCTCCTCCTCCCCCCTCTCCTCCTCCTCCTCCTCCTCCTCCCTCCCTCCTCCTCCTCCTCCTCCTCCTCCCCCTCCCCCTCCTCCTCCTCCCCCTCCCCCTCCGCCTCCTCCTCCTCCTCCTCCCTCCCTGGGCCTACTGTATAGTGCTGGATGCACTTCCCTCCGCCTGCGTGGATCGGGGCGTGGACGGGGAGCTCCAGACTGGAGCTTCCCGCCCGGTGCGCGCGCCACGCCGTCCTCGGGGCGGAGCCCCGGGGGGCAGGGCTGCGGGCGCTGCGTCGGTGCACAACCTTCAGGAGGGGAAGAAACACACAGACACAATTGATCGCCGATTCCCCAGAAAATCTGGGAAAATGTGGGAAGTGGGGGGGAAGACAAAACCCCAGGAAATATAGGAAAAGATGGGGAAAATGTTTATTTGTGTGTCCTGGGGCCCCTTCAAACCTGTGTAGTCCAAAGCCCGGATGGCGGAGCACCAGGAGGGCCGTCCAGAGGCCTCTCGAGGGAGCACCTGGAAGCTCCTGGAGGGAGCTGCCGAAGGAGCTTCTGAAGAGCTTCCGGGCAGACGTATTGGGAAACACTCGGAAAGGGCCTGCCAGGACACGTTGCAGCATCAGGCAGGCCGCGCCGGGGATTTTTCACGGAAGCCGGAACTTGGTGCGCGCGCCACGCTGTCCTCAAGACGGAGCTTTGGGGCCAGAGTTGCGGGCACTGCGTCGGTGCACAATTCTGCACGCAATTGCCGAGTTAAGTCGGGCGTGTGGGCCATGCTGCGGGAGGAATCATCAAGAATAGGACAAAATAGTCAGGTGACAATTTGTTCGTGATGTTCTGAATATGTTTGAATATGTTGTGAGTATGTTTTATGTGTCTTCCAATACCCGCCTGTAGAAGGACGCGCCCGACCTAATTGTAGAGACATTGCCGAACACTCTTTCGAAAACGCTTGAGTACTACTGCTTGTCGGCGAGGAGGTGTGCAATCAAAGGGTCGACCTACTTATTTCCAGAGTTACCCGAGGCGTCGCAATTCCAATGTGGTCTCCGCATGTGCGAAGATATGTGCTTCACATATGTTTGGGATATCTGTTGGATGCGTGCGATGCGGCCGTCCACATATTGAGGTATACTGTGCAAGCGCACGCTGCTGGCATATGGAACGATCCGTGCCACTTCCTGCGAAGAGCGAGCTCCCAAAGCATAGGATCTCTTGTGATTTTGCAATGTGACTTCGAAGATGTCGAGGAACTTGCAGCTAGGAACGAATTCTTCGAAATCCGCGCGCAGCCCTATTGGCAAGACGAACTGAACAACATGCCAGATACATTCACGACAGAACATTGCGTTCAACACCCTCATATCGTCATTGTGCAGCAACGCACTTAGCATAGCGTCACTTGGCAAGCCATACCCTGACAGACCACACTGGCCCAAGAACTTCGGATTTACGTGTAAGAGCCGAGTTCGGACATTCATCATCATTACCGCCAGAATTTCTGATAATGAGTTGCCGGTGTGAAGGCCGTACCAAGATGATGTTCCTTGGTTCGTAGTACTTGCTGCTCATTTCGAAGGTCGCGACGGATTTCAATTCTTCGGATGTGAATGTTATTCAGTCGGTGTTGGCCTTGTTCGGAATTCCACCCAAGTGGCATCTACCAGGTCGTTTCTGTGACATTGAGACTGCGCGGTGACTCGTCTGGAGTGAGATGCAGGCGAGCAGTTGTTCACCGTCTTGCAATGTCTGGGTCGCTTTAGCATTGGGGAAGAACGAGTCGATGTCGAGCTGGCCTCTATCGATGAACGGCTTTGGTCGACAACACTTGCAGCGCGAGCATTTCAACCGCACACGGCAGGAGGTCACGCGCAAACCAATTCGTCCATGTTGTGGTAGCCTCCGATCGGAGGTATGTCCGTATGCCCCTGGCCACTTCTTGGCCCACTCGTCGGGTGGAATGGTGGGCCGTGCACATCCTTCTCGGGGGTATTGGTGGGCTCTAGTGCGCACAAACCGTTGTTCATCACAACGTTTCTTCTTGTCGTTCACATACACATACCCAAAAGATGCTGGCGCCCAACATCGAAGCCTCTGATGCCTCCAGCGGGGTGGGATGCACCGACGATATGACGCCCACACTTCTCTACAGCATTGGTCTGTGTGCAACACGGGAATCGCGTGCCGCCTGGAGCTCCGTGAGAAACAATCTGCGAGCTCAACGGCGTATTCGACCTTGGATCTGATTACGAGGGACAGAGCCACACCGCAAACCTCATGCCGACCGACATGAAAGACATGGGACGGAGATTTCAACGTGACAGATTCCAAAAGTTCTCCCCGGGATTTCTGCTCGGGCAATCCAAAAATATATCCTGTATTCAAGCTGCTGCGTGGTACAAACATGTGTCTGTTATGCCGAATTCTGTCGACCATCGTCCAATCAGCGATCACAAGTCGTTGCACAAATCGGCGGATCGCATGGATATCGGCGTGTCCCAATTCAGAGGCACAGGACGCGCAGCTTCGCGCCTCCTGCGCGCTGCAATCACATCCGGACTCAATCCAAGAAGTGCGTCGACGTCGAGACGCCGTGCTTCTTGGATCTGATGGGTCCGGAGCATGCTGAAGATGCTGGGCTGGCATTGGTCTGCACGCGCGCGTTCAAACATGAAGCGCGCCCTGCTCGCAGAAATACTCCGTGTTGGCGAACGCATCGGCGTGAGATGTTCTGGACGGTCGCAAAGATTCGGGAGATGCCAAAGGTATCTTTGGCCCAAGGTGCCCCCAGCTTTCGCTCAATTTTGAAGCCCCTGGGGCCCTCTGGGCCTCGTGAGGGGTGCGCTGGAGGCCGTGGGGGCCTCCCTGGAAATCCTGGGGGCACCCTGGGCCCGGGGCACGCCTAGCAACACCCGAATGTTTGATTTCAGGAGGGGAAGAAACACACAGACACAATTAATCGTCGACTCCCCAGAAAATATGGAAAAATATCGGCAGTGGTGGGGAAGACAAAAACCCAGAAAATATGGGAAAATATGGGGAATCTTTTTATTTGTGTGTATTTATGTGTGTGTCCCAGGGCCCCTTCATGATTGCCCCTTCACTTTCGTCGGCCGGACAGTGAACGGTGGTGTGCACGTGCCCGGAGTAGCCCTGAGCCGTCACAGGGTTCCTACGGGTCGCCCGCTGCCTCTGCACGCTTGCCAGAGGAGATCTCCAGCGTCTGCCCATAGTTCAGATCGTCTTTTATGTCGAAGAGGGGAAGCCTTGCAAACAGGTAAGCGCTCACGTGCCTCCCACTGAACCAACATAATATTTGGCCAGCAAGAAGCTGCGTCGACAGAGATCTATGGGTACACCAACGCCAGATCGTACGCAAACACGGTACAGCCATTTGGATCGTGATGTTTGCCATGGTTCCCGCACTTCGTCGTCGCACTTGGGCGCTGGGAGTTACCACCGGGCAGCGAAAGCTTGAATGAGGAACGCCACGCTGGCGGCTACCAAGTGTTGAAACTCGCTCTGCTGTCCTCGGAATATGTTGTGGGGACGTTTTCGCGTGGCATGCCCATCGTTGCTTGTGGAAGTCCTGGTTATCGTTGGGCGGAGCCAGACTTGATTCACAATAACACTCTATAGATTAGTTCTCCATGGAAAACTGTCGCCATGTCCTACGCCTGGAGTGCTGGCTCTCTTTGGATGACCGTTGCACAATGCGCATAAGGTGCTCAACAGCGTGGTGCATTCTTGCGATGCCGGATGAGACGGCCCTCCCCTACTTGCCCGACCGTCTGGAAAAGACACCACCAGATTGGCAACGAATGCGAACGAACCTCCACTGTATGAGCACCATCGTTTCCAGACCACAGAATGCTTTGGATTGATGACGGCGCGAGAGCGCGAACATAGCTGCCCTTGAAACTCAGGAGCGGAAGAACCGCGCACGTGTGTTGGAGTTGGTTGGGGAGCCGAGGTGGCCCAGCATTCGTTTCCAGCCAGCAGGAAAATGGAAGAAAGGCCCGCCTTTCATCGCCGCGGCTGGGCGCGGCTCGAAAAGATAGTCGGTTTGAAGCCCGGGAGGGATCCAGGGATTGATGTCGAGCGACTTGTTTTCATCCGCCCTTCTTCACCGATGTTCTCTGGTCCCATCCAGGCCAGACCCCCTGGCCGTCTCCAGCCCGTGTGCATGACTCGTCGTGGGTTTCGAGAGCATGTGCTGCGCGAACTTCCGTAACACGAGGCTGGCCTCGCGGATTGGAGGGCCGTGTTCGTGTGCGCGGCTCTGTTCGGGGGCTTCCCACGTCACGAGGGCGAGACTTGCACACATCCACTGCTCCTGGCCAGGCCCACACTGGGCCCAGGAGCGGTGTACAGTCGGGGCCCTGAAGAAGGGGGAGGGGCTCCGTGTTCCTTACTTGTTTCGCAGCTTGCCTTGGATGTTCCTTCTGTTTTCGATCGGAAATCGAAGTTTTCTTTCGTGGAAAAAAAGTGGCCTCGTTCCTTATTTAGGGTTCCTTAGGTCAACGCCCCGACTGGTATACGCCCTCCTAGCTTGGCCCAGGGAGGCATATAGACACCGCTCCTGGGCCCGGGGTGGGCCTGGCCAGGAGCAGCGGATGTGTATAGACCTCGTCGCCTTGCACGTCTTCATCGGTGCTCGGCGGCTCTCCAGCCTCGGAGAGCTCTCTGGCGGCTGCGCCACGCCAGTGGCGCTCCTGGCCAGATGTCGCAGGCCTAAGAGGTTCACACCAACACCAATATCGGCGGTGTTCCTCCACCGCGGGAAGAGGAACCCGATCTCGGTAATGGTGGTAATATTCTGGCTTCGAATGTGACCGAAGTATTACCACCAACACCGAAATCTAGGATCATCTTCCCCCTGTGGGGGCAACCCCCTGTGTTGGTGTTGGTGCCCATTTCCAGGCCTCCAAAGATGGGGTCAGAGTAGATGGGGTCGGAGGATCGCGCCGCATCGCCGATGCATCGGCAATGCGGCTCGATGTGGAGCCCAGTTTTCTTCACACGAACGTTACCGACGAATCGCCAACGTCGCCGATGCATCCCAGATGCATCGGCGATGCGGCGCAATCCTCCGACCCCATCTAGAAGGCCTCTGGAGGATCAAAGGTGTCCTCCGTGTCCGCGGTTCGGTCGGATCAGTTGCGTCGCGGTCAGTTGCGTTCGGTCGGCTCGATTCGGTCGGTTGTTGTGTCATTGTTGCGACGCTGCGCCCTTCTAGGCTGATTGTTGTTTGTCGGTCTCGGTCGTCTTCGTTTTACTATGGGTTCTGTCGTTTTCCGATCGTGCCGTCGCCGTGGACGCCTTTGGTAGATAGGGTCGGAGGATCGCGCCGCAGCGCCACTGCATCAGCGATGCGGGTTGATGCGGAGTTCGAGCTTCTCCATCACGACGTCGCTGGTGCATCGGGGATCCCCCGACCCTGTGGAATTGCTCTGTTCCTATTTGGCGGCCTCCAGGCCTGCAGACTTGGGCAGCAGGGCCTATGTCGTGCGGAACACCTTCCTGCACTTCCAGGATCG
>CAUYUJ010014272.1:333992-351492 GCA_963575745.1 Prorocentrum cordatum | reverse complement strand
TCGGCGGGGGCCATCGAGGAGCAGTCTGGGGCATCTCGCGAAGGAGGGGAAAGATGGAGTAGACAAATGACTCTGTGACGTACCCAGCCCATGTGTACCAAGTGACACGAGGAGTTGGCCCAAACTTGCCAGGACAATGACGGTGCCGGCGCCGTTATATGCTGTGCAGGGTACACGGCATGCGCCCACGTGGCACGATTCGCAGGACAAGAACAGAAGGACGAGCAGCGAGGGCCCAGGCTCGAGGGGGACATGGGGGCGGGAACGAAGGGCAGGAGAAGGACGTGTGGGGGGCCGAGTCGTCAGCGCGGCAACAGCAGAGGGAAGGTGGCAAGGGGCAGAGGACGGCGACGAAAGTGACGGGAGGAGACCGAAGAGTGTTTTTTGTCGGTAGCACGCTCTATATATATATATATATATATATAGAGAGAGAGAGAGAGAGATACAGCGTTGCCTGCGCCATGTCGCCGCGGCAGCGAGCGAGGCCTAGCTCGCCCGCCAGCTTCTCGGCTTCCTTCCTGCACTCGCGTGCGGGAGCCAAACGCTCGAAGGCGCGCCGCCAAATTTGCTGCGGGCAGCCCGCGGGCCAGGAAATCCAGGGCGGGGTCGCGCATCATCAGGAGGTTGTCCACGGTCGTTGCCCTAGACAGCATCACGTAGAGATGCAGCCAATGTTGCACCGACGCCGACTCTGGACCAATCAAAATCTACCCGTGCACCCCTGCGGGGATTCTGACGACCCCGAACTCCGAACAACCCACAGGTAAACATTTTTATGCATATATAAAATAAATTAAATTGAAATAATATATTTTTATATACATATATATATATATAAAAGTGGACCCCTGGGATGGCGAAGTCTGCTGGTGGTCCGCGTAAGACGCCACTCTGCTGCACCACCCAGCAACCCTCGAAAGCGGCGACAATTTCGCAGATCGCAGCCCACCGGGGGATGGCGAGGTCCCCTGGTGATCCGCGCAAGACGTCATTCCGCTGCACCCCCCAGCGGCCCTCGGAAGTGGCGACAATTTCGCAGATCGCAGCCCCCCAGGGATGGCGAGGTCCCCTTGTGATCCGCGTAAGACGTCACGCAGCCGCACCCCCCAGCTGCCGTCGACAGTGGCGACAGTTTTGCAGATCGCAGCCCCCCAAGGAATGGCGAGGTCCCCTGGTGATCCGCGTAAGACGTCACTCCGCTGCACCCCCAAGCAGCCCTCGAAAATGGCCACAGTTTCGCAGATCGCAGCCCCCCAGGGATGGCGAGGTCTCCTGGTGATCCGCGTAAGACGTCACTCCGCTGCACCCCCCAACAGCCTTCGGAAGTGGCGACAGTTTCGCAGATCGCCCCCCCCAGGAATGGCGAGGTTTCCTGGAGATCCGCGTAAGACGTCACTCCGCTGCACCCCCAAGCAGCCTTCGAAACTGGCGACAGCGCTGCACGCCCAAGCAGCCCCCGGAAGGGGCGACGGCTTCGCAGACCGCAGCCCCCCAGGGATGGCGAGGTCTCCGGGTGATCCGCGTAAAACGTCACCCCGCACCACCCAGCAACCTTCGAAAATGGCGACAGTTTCGCAGGTCTCAGCCCCCCAGTGATGGCGAGGTCTCCTGGTGATCCGCGTAAGACGTCACTCTGCTGTACCCTACAGCAGCCCTCGAAAGTGGCGACAGTTTCGCAGATCGCAGCCCCCAGGGACGGCGAGGTCTCATTGAGTCTGGGTAGGACGTCACTCCGCTGGAACCCCCAGCAGCCTTCGGAAGTGGCGACAGGTTCGCAGATCGCACCCCCCCCAGAGATGGCGAGGTCTCCTGGTGATCCGCGTAAGACGTCACTCCGCTGCACCCCCAAGCAGCCACCAAAAGTGGCGACAGTGTCGCAGATCGCAGCCCCCCCTGTGATGGCGAGGTCTCCTGGTGATCCGCGTAAGACGTCACTCCGCTGCACCCCCCAACAGCCCTCGAAAGTGGCGACAGTTTTGCAGATCGCAGCCCCCCAGGGATGGCAAGGTTTCCTCGTGATCCGCGTCAAACGTCATTCCGCTGCACCCCCAAGCAGCCTTCGGAAACAGCGACAGTGTCGCAGATCGCAGCCCCCCAGGGATGCCGAGGTCCCCTGGTGATCCGCGTAAGACGTCACTCCGCTGAAACTCCAGAAGCCCTCGGAAATGGCCACAATTTCGCAGATCGCAGCCCCCCAGGGATGCCGAGGTCCCCTGGTGATCCGCGTGAGACGTCACTCCGCTGAAACTCCAGCAGCCCTCGGAAGTGGCGACAATTTCGCAGATCGCAGCCCCCCAGGGATGGCGAGGTTCCCTGGGGATCTGCGTAAGACGTCACTCCGCTGCACCCCCCAACAGCCACCAAAAGTGGCGACAGGTTCGCAGATCGCAGCCCCCCCAGTGATGGCGAGGTTTCCTGGTGATCCGCGTAAGACGTCACTCCGCTGCATCCCCCAACAGCCCTCGAAAGTGGCGACCGTTTCGCAGATCGCAGCCCCCCAGGGATGGCGAGGTTTCCTGGTGATCCGCGTAAGACGTCACTCCGCTGCACCCCCAAGCAGCCCTCGGAAGTGGCGACACTTTCGCAGATCGCAGCCCCCCCAGGGATGGCGAGGTCTCCGGGTGATTCGCGTAGGACGTCATCCCGCCGCACCCCCCAACAGCCCTCGAAAGTGGCGACAGTGTCGCAGATCGCAGCCCCCCAAAGATGGCCAGGTTTCCGGGTGATCCGCGTCAGACGTCACTCCGTTGAACCCTCAAGCAGCCCTCGAACGTGGCGACAGCGCTGCACCCCCAAGAAGCTCCCAGAAGTAGCGACAGTTTCGCAGACCGCATCCCCCCAGGGATGGCGAAGACGTCATTCCGCTGAACCCCCAAACAGCCTTCGAAAGTGGCAACGGTTCCGCAGATCGCAGCCCGCCAGGGATGGCGAGGTCTCCTGGTGATCCGCGTAAGACGTAGCAACCCTCGAAAGTGGCGACAGTTTCGCAGATCGCCGCCCCCCAGGGATGACGAGGTCCCCTGGTGGTCCGCGTAAGACGTCACTCCGCCGCATCCCCCAACAGCCGTCGGAAGTGGCGACAGGTTCGCTGATCGCAGCCCCCCAGGGGCGGCGAGGTCTCATTTGAGTCTGGGTAAGACATCACTCCGCCGCACCCCCCAACAGCCCTCGAAAGTGGCGACAGTTTCGCAGATCGCAGCCCCCCTGGCATTGCGAGATTTCATTTGAGTCAGGATAAGGCATCACTCCGCCGCACCCCCCAGCAGCCTTCGAGAGTGGCGACAGTTTCGCAGATCGCAACTCCCACAGGGATGGCGAGGTCTCATCTGCGTCTGCGTAAGACGTCACTCCGCTGCACCCCCCAGCAGCCCTCGAAAGTGGCGACAGTTTCACAGATCGCAGCCCACCAAGAGAGAGGAGGGGGAAAGAGAGGAGGAGGGAGGCGGGCAAGAGACGCGCAAGCAGTGCTCTGTTGAAGATGAGTACCCAATGCAGGAGGGGTGAGAACAGAATTAAAAATCCCAAAATGCGGAGTCGAAAGATGCGTGGGGAACGGACGTCCGAGCGATGGCGAGTTATGGAAGCCCGCCGAAAGCTGCTGTTTCAGGCCCTCTTTCGTGCATTGCAGCCGTGCCCGCATCGGGAAGGGTTGGGCGTGCAGGGGCGGTGGCCAGAGCACAGCACGCTGGCGTCGTGCCGACGCCGCGGCGACTGTGGCGCGTGCGCTCCGAGTGGAACGCCGCTGGTGGCCCAGAATCGGCCAACAGGGAATGCTCTGTCGATCGAGGAACCGCCGATCGGACGAGGTTGAACGACCCGTGCGCTGTCAGAACCCCGCGCCAGGGTCGTCACGGCACGCACCTGCCGTGCCCGTTGGCGAAGCCCCCGTCAGGACTGCGCTGAGGAGGACGTGGCCCTCCTGAGCCTGCGCCCCTCGTCGTCGGCGCCGGCGCTGCTGCCCACGCTGGCGGGCCCTGAGGCGCCAAGCGGCGAGCCACCCTGGGAGGAGGGCCAGTCGAGACACTGGCGTGAAGTCGGGCATGTCCCTCTACAGGAGGACGATTCAGAAATAGTCGCAGAGCAGCCTGACGAGTCTTTCTACTGCTTTGACTAGTTGTGGGTACGGTTTGACTATTTAAAAAATTTGTCCTCCAAAATCCGCCTGTAGGAGGACGCGCCCGACCTTACGCTGGCGGCACTCCCTGGCGTTCTGGGGTCCTCTCTTGCGGGAGCCCTCCCAGAGGGTCCTCGTCGCCACGGCCGGCTGCGCCTCGGAAAACCGAGCTGGGCTGTGCCCGGCATCCCCCCTCGAAGTCAAACGCAGCTCCTCCTCCTCCTCCTCCTCCTCTCCTCCTCCTCCTCCTCCTCCTCCTCCTCCTCCTCCTCCTCCTCCCTCCTCCTCCTCTCCTCCTCCTCCTCCTCCTCCTCCCTCCTCCTCCTCCTCCTCCTCCTCCTCCTCCTCCTCCTCCTCTCCCTCCTCCTCCTCCTCCTCCTCCTCCTCCTCCCCCTCCTCCTCCTCCTCCTCGTCCCGCGACGTGGCGGCGCCCCCAGGCCCCAAAAGGTCTCGACGCTCGCGCCGAAACGTGTGGGCGACTGCAGGGACAGAAAGCTGACCCCGTGGGGGCCGCGCTTCGCGCGTCGGCCAGCATCCGAAGCTTGCGCTTGATTTCGAGGAGAGCTGTAAGCAGGAGTGCACTGACCCGACCTCCTCCTCCTCCTCCTCCTCCTCCTCCTCCTCCTCCTCCTCCTCCTCCTCCTCCTCCTCCTCCTCCTCCCCCCCAGAGAACCACACCAAGCAAAATTAAAAGACACCGAAAGCTCCCAGTCGGCCGTGGGCCGCGCTTCGCGCGTCGGCCATCATCTGAAGCTTGCGCTTGATTTCGAGGAGGGCGATGGAAGGGTCCGGGGACCGTTCCTCGGCGGCGAGCGAGGGGGGGGGGAAGCGAGAAGGGGCGGGCCTCCTCGGGAGCCGGAGCTCCCTGGCCTTCCGGGAAGCTTTCGGAGCCTCCCCCGAAGGCAGAAAAAGCCTTTCAGAAGGCGCGAGGGCGTCTGAGAAGTCCCGCCGCCTTCTGAGGAGGCCGTCTCTTTCTCACCTCCCCCCCCCCCTCGCTCGCCGCCAAGATTCGGGCGGATGGCCCTGGAGTCTCCTCGTCGCCGCGGCTGGGTGTGCCTCGGACAGCGGGCCAGGCCGGATCTCCGGAGGGGTCCGGCGCGGTCGATGTTGAGCGGCTTTGGGCCAGGCGGGAGAGCTCAGCATCGCCTTACCGATCCTCGTCCCCGCTGGGCCATGGCATCTCATTCGGTAGCAAATCATGGGGGCCTGGTAGAGGTACCCTCTGCATACCGCTTTCGGCGCGTCGAGTAGCGTCTGGGAGTCGATGAGGCAGCGCCGATTTAGCGTCGGCGAGCGTCGATTAGCGTCGATTTTGCGTCCGTTCGCGAGAGCCGGCAGGATGGTATGGAAGGCTCCCACGAATTGCCACCGAAGTATCTCAGCCCCACCATCCCCCCCCCCAGTCAGGGATGGGCCCAGCGAAAGCCGAGGGAACAGCATACACATCTATATATAGATAGATGTGTATATATATATATACATATGTACAAACCAATACCACATATACATATATGTATATATAAAAACATATATATGTATACATCTGGGAGGGACAGATCGGCCAGTGGGGCCAAGACCGTGCTAGTGGGGATGGGGATCGGTCAACAGATGCTCAAGAGCCGCCGTGGTCTCCACTGGCCCCCCGAGAGGTGCCGATCGTCGAGCCGCCGTCGTCGATCGGCGCCGAGCGGCGCACCACCGTGGTGTTTCGCAACGTGCCCTACCTGCTGACGCGGGACATGCTCGTGAAGTTGCTGAACTCGCAGGGCTTCCGAGGTCCAGGCCTCCCAAATTGGGGCCAGAGCAGGCGGTCGAAGAAGAAGAAGCGCGAAGAACAACAGCAGGGGTTAGCCAGAGCGCCAGATCTTCCAGGATCCTGCAAAGCCAGGGTTGCATTGACCCGGGCTAGCGCGCAGGATGACGCAGGATGTTGCAGGATTTTGCAAAGTTCAACGGGCCCAGGTTTGCATTGATTTGGGCAAGTAGATGTAAGACGAAGAAGAAGAAGAAGAAGCCGAAGAAGAATAACAACAAACATGCATCAGCCTTCAAAGATCCACGCAGATTTCTTGGGCTGACGTTGGGACCCTCTCCTTGCCGCGCGGAGCGCACCAGGGGCGGCGCCGAAGGCGCCGCCAAGGGGGTCCAGTGCCGATCCAAGAAGTTAGAGCGGACCTACGGAAGCGCATGATTATGATGTTGTTTGGTTCATGGAGTCGGAGGATTGCGTTGCTTGGCCGATACATCGGCGATACGACTCGATCTTGATCCCGTTCTTCTCTATCGCGCCGTCGCCGATGCATCCGCGACGCGGCGCGGTCTTCCGACCCCGTCTGCTCCAGTCCCGCTCGGCTCGGGAGGCCCCCGCCAGGGCAGTTCGACTTGGTGTACCTCCCCATGGACTTCAGGACGAACCAGGCGCTCGGCTACGCGTTTGTCAACGCGGTTATCAAGGGCAACGTCAGGGGGGACAGACCCATGGGGGGAAACATCGACCTGGAATCGGCAATACGTCGCCGATAGATCGGCGATCGGCCCCCGATGGCGAATCCAAACGTTCCACAGCGGGGTGGGCTTTCGGGCCCCTATCGGCGATCAATGAGCGATTGGGGATCGGTGCATCCACCCTGAGCCCATCCCCCGCTAATGAACGTTTCCCATCAGGTGAGCGCTGAGGTCGCCATCCGCCTCTTCGGCGTGTTCGAGGGCTTTCAGGCGTGGCCCAAGAGGAGCTCGAAGGTGTGCAGCGTGTGCTGGAGCAACCGGCAAGGCTTCGAGAGAAACCTCCATGCTTACCTCAAACTCTCGGTCATGCAGACGAAGTTCCCCGATGCTTGGAAGCCAGCCTTCTTCTCGCAGGTCGAAGAACAAACAACGGCATAAACATAGTGTGTTGGAGCTCGGCGCTGCTTTCTTGGATCGCCGCTGGCCCCCCGTGGCGGCGCCTTTGAGGCCGCCCTTGGCTCGCTCCACGCGTCAGGAAGGGGGCTCCAGCGCAGATCCGAGAAATCTGCGCGGACCTCCAAAAGTTTATAGTTATGCAGTTTGCTCGTTCTCTCGCAGGGCAGCCAAGTGCCCTTCCCCAAGCCCGCTGGTAAGATCGCGCGCGACTCGAAGAATCCCCGCGGCGCTGGCGACGCGCCGCGGATCTGAGAAGTGCGCAGCAAGGGCAGGCTTCCAGCAGCACGACATGGATCTGCCCCGATGGCGGAAGGTGAGGATCAGGAGGAGAAAAAACACACAGCCACAATTAATTGTCGATTCCCAAGAAAAGTATGGGAAAATATGGGAAGTGGGGGGAAGACAAAAATTTAGAAAATATAGGAAAATATGGGGGATCTTTTTATTTGCGTGTATTCATTTGTGTGTCCTGGGGCCCCTTCAAGTTACGAGGATTGGGGGGCGGAGGGGGAAGAGCAGGTCACTCCGCCCGAGAGTGGCACCAGCACGCCTGCACTGAGTGAGGAGGGCCACGGCCCGCTGTCATCCCCAATCGCAGGGTTAAGTTTTTTGACTGACAGCGTCTGTGTCCTCTCTCGAGTCTCGGTTTCTGCCCTCCTCCTAAACTCCTAAACCTCTCCCTCTGTTTGGGCCGCCGCGCGAATTTGCCACGCGCGAACCTGCTGACAATCTAAGGAAAAGAAGAAGAAGACGAAGAAGCAGAAGAAGAAGAAGACGAAGAAGCAGAAGAAGAAGAAGAGCAACAAGTGCATAACAGAGCCTTTCGCACGATCGGCGCTGATCGGATCGGCGCTGAACCCCCTCCATTCCGCGCGGAGAGCGTCAGGGGCGTCGCCGGAGGCGCTGCCAGGGGGGTCCCCAACGCCGATCCGAGAAGTCTGCGCGGACCTGTGAAAGTTTGTGCTGATGTCGTTTGTTGTTCTTCCTCGCGCCGCTATGCTTTTTGGAGCAGGATGTGCCCACCGTTATGCATGTTGTGAGTCTGGCCTCGGCTTCCGCCTGGTCATAGCGGGCGCCGCTGGGCGCGCAGGCGCAGAGCCGCTGCGGCAGACGCACGATGCGCACCGTAAAAGGCTGGGGCGCGAAGCTTCGGCTCTGCCAGCGGGTGTGCGCCCCGAAGTTTCACACCTGCTAGGCTCCGATCGCCCCCTCCTCTTGAAGAAGAGAACAGCAAAGGCACACATTTTCGGAGGTCCGCCCGGATTCCCGCGCGCGAGCCTGCCGATTTACCGACGAAGAACAGTTCACATTCAGAAGAAGAACAACAGTAAGAACAGCAACACTTGTTTTAAGACGCTCGTTTCCAGATGCTAGCGTGTCATTCAACGTGTATCTCTCACTCTCAAACCATCGGTACCCGCCCTCTTCGTCTTTGATGTTGCCCCCGTATGGGGGCATCTATACCTTCCCTGCCACGTGTAGTTGGCGCAGCCCTTAGAACATGAAGAACAGCAATAATGGAAAAGGGAGAGAGCGAGGAGAAAGGGAGTGGAGGAAGGGAGTGGAAGAAGAGAGGGTGCAAGAGGGAGGGAGGCAAGGATAAGTGAAGGACGAGAGGAATGAGCAAGAGCGGCTAACAAGAGGGGATGGCAAGAAAGTCTGAGGCGAGAGCGCGGCTCTTGAGTAAATTATGAGGAAGACCCGAGCGAGGGCGCGATTCCAGAGCGCCGAGAGAGCGATAATTCAATACACTGTGATGGAGTCTCAGGCGAGAGCGTCATCCCCGGTAGATTGCAAGACAGTCCCGAGCGAAATCCAGATTGTCCATAACTGGTGAGGAAGTATCCGGCGGGAGCCACTGCTGTGGTAAACCGCGGGCCAGGGGTACGGTCGAAAAAACATGTCCCCAGTAAACTGGTCCATTCCCTGGTGAATTGGTCCACTCCCTGGTAGTAGATTCTGAAGATCGTGGGGCTTTCGAAGCTATATCATTTGTTTGTCCCAGGGCTGCTTAGCAGGTTCTACGGGGCGCCGTAGCAGCTTTCAAGGCGTTCCTGAAGGCACTCCCTGGCAGCTTGTAAGGCGCTCCTTAGCAGCTTTTAAGTACCCGCTGCTTGGCCGCCCTTCGACGCTCCTCGGAGTGATGTCTCCAGCAGTCCAGCCCGGGGTCTGCGCTCGCACCCTGACGTCCACCGTGCAGCAAGAGTATATCGAGGAAGCTCTGCGCGGCTTCCGGGAAAGCGCGGAGGCATTGGACAACAAGGGCTCTCTTAGGGCCCTCCGGGGCCGTCTTGGGGTTTCCTTGGCCGTCTTGGGGCCCTCTTGGCCGTCTGGCCCGTCCTGGGCCGTCTAGGGGCCCTCGTGGGCTGTGCTGGGCCGCTTTGGAGGCCTCTGAGTTATTTCCAGGACCAGTCTTCACTCGTCGTCGTCATTCGCTGCGGACGTTAAAGCACGGATGAGGTGGATGAGGAGGAGCGTGAGATGAGGAGGAGGATCGATGAGGAGTGAGGGGTGGACGATGGAGGAGGCGATGACGATAATGTTGATCATGTTGCTGCTGCTGGTGTTGCTGTTGCTGTTGCTGCTGCTGTTGCTGATCATGATGATGCTGATGCTGCTGCTGCTGGTGATGGTGATGGTGATGGTGATGGTGATGGTGATGGTGATGGTGTTGATGATGATGACGACGATGATGACAACGATGGTGGTGGTGATGATGATCATGATCATGATGATGACGATGATCATGATCATGGCCATGATGATGATGATCACGATCATGAGCGTGATCATGATCATGATGATGGAGATGATGGTTTTGATCGTGACCATGATGACGATGGTAATAATGAGCATGATGATGAATTTCATGACCATGGATCATGATCATGATCATGAGCATGATGATGATGAGGATGATGGTGTTGGTGATGGTGATGATGATTACTATGACGATGACGATGATGATGATGATGATGATGCTGATGATGATGATGATGATGATGATGATGATGATGATGCAGGCGATTACCACAGGATGATGACGAGCGTGATGATGCGTATAGTGATGCGGGGGAGGAGGAGGACGAGGAGGAGGAAGAAGGCGAGGACGGCTGTCAGAGGTGACGCCTTCTTGCCCCCAGTTTTGAGGAGCTCTCGTGGCCGTGGCCGACGGCGGTCTCGGGAGCATGGGTGGAGGAGGTGGAGGGAGGGAAAGGAGGAGGATGAGGAGGAGGAGGAGGAAGAGCAGCTTCTTAGGATGGGTCACACGCATGTAATGGCCTTCGGCCCACTCCGTCACCGTACACGAGCTGTGCGTGTTGAGGCGTCCTGGGTGGATACCAGGATCTGTTGGGGTGCCCCTCGGGAGCCTCTTGCAGGACTCTTGGGTGCCCCTGCGGCCCTCCTGGGCGCCTCTTCGGGGCCTCTTGGGAGGCTGTTCTATACATGCTTCGTACACGTGCCGTATACGTAGTGCTTACGTGTCGCCCATGGCTCGCACACGTTGCGCACGCGTTTCGCAGACATGCCATATACGCTCGTACGGTTCCATGAATTTCGTGTGCACGTTTCGCATGCGTGCTGTGAACGTTTCGTATGCGTTCCGTATATGTTTCGCACCCACTTGCGTATGCGTTTCAATTACGTGTCGGGTGGGTGCCATGCAATTGTCATGTATTTTTTCTTTCACGTGTCCTATACGCTTCATAGGCGTACCCTATGAGTTTCGTAAGCGCTTCGTTGACGTTTACGTGTCATGTGTTTTCCGTTTGCGTTTCACACACGTTTCATACATGATCAGGTTCGTTTCGTATACGGTTCATCGAAGTTCGATGCTAAATGTTTGCACACTTCGTGTTTTCATACAGTTGTAGTAATGGTGAAGCGACAATTGCTCATAGTATTACTACGACTATGACTACTATAACCATTACGACTACTACTATCACGGCTACTAGTACTACTACTACTACTACTACTACTACGACTACTACTACTACTACGACTACTACTACTACTACTACTACTACTACTACTACTACTACTACTACTACTACTACTACTACTACTACTACTACTACTACTACTACTACTACTACGACTACTACTACTACTACTACTACTACTACTACTACTACTACTACTACTACTATACGACTACTACTACTATTACTACTACTACTACTACTACTACTACTACTACTACTACTACTACTACTACTACTACGACTACTACTACCACTACTACTACGACTCCGTAGCCATTTTGGCTCAAGGCCATGCATTCCCAGCGGGTGCAAGTCACGTCGTGGCGCTGCGAGCACTCTGGGGGAGTGCTGGCGGAGCCAAAATCCTCTTTCACGATTCAGTGCGATCAAGTCTGCCGCCCCAGTCCTCGCGCGCTATGGGCAGCCATGGGCGTGGAGGCGCCGAGGGAGCAGCGGTTGTGCTCCGCGGGCCCAAGTCACCGCTGTGGCTGTGCTCCTGCGGCTGCGCATCCAACTGGGCCAGCAGGCTCAGGTGCCGTGAGTGCGACCGGCGTTGCTCCACCAAGGTCGAGGACGCCGCCAGGAAGGCTCACAAGGAGGCGCTCAAGGGTGGGCCCAAGCCAGGCAGCCACCCGCAGCCCCGCGGTGCATGGGCGCGGCAGAAGCTGGCCCCCTGGGAGCACGACAAGCTCCAGAGGCAGGACAGCGAGCTGGCGGCCCTGCGGCAGCAAGTCGAGGCACTCAAGGCCGACAGCGCCAAGGCCAAGCTCACTGCACTCAGCGACCTCAAGGAGGAGCTGCAGAAGCTTGGAGGAGGAGAGCAGGCCACGAGCTGCGTCAAGGCCGTCGAGGCCAAGTACTCAGAGCCGCCCAAGCCCAAGAGCCTCCCAGCCTTGGAGGGGCAGCGCAGGAAGCTCGAGGGCCAGCTCCAGAAGGCCCTCGCCAAGGTGGCGGAGCTCGAGGACCAGCGCGGCAAGCTCGACCAGAGGATCTGCGAGGCCAAGGACTCGGCCGCCGAGCTCAAGTGCAAGCTGCAGGCGGCGGACGCCGAGATCGAGTCCCGCCATGCCGCTGGCGTCCTCGGCGACGGGCTCAGGGGCCTGGCCAAGGTGCTGGAGCAGTTCAAGGCTACGGCTGTGGAGAACCAGGCAGTGTTGCAGGGCCTCATCCAGCTGCAGGACGTCGTCAAGAAGGAGCAGGAGACCCTGGAGGCAGCGGACGACGCTGCACCTGGTGATGGCGATGGTGATGACGCTGCTGTCCCAGGCAGCGGGGATCCACACGAGGGTGTCCCTGGCAGCGCTGGGTCAGGGGGGGTGTCTGTCCCCGTCCCTGACGAGCTTGTCGACAGTCTCATGGAGGACGCCCCAGAAGGCGAGAGCGTCGAGCAGCGACGCAAGCGCTTCAGCGACATCATCGAGGCCCAGCTCAGCGGCCTCGGGTTTGATAGCATGTGGCTATACACTGTCAACGCGAACACCGAGAAGGGCTATCGCGACTTCCTCGACTGGCTTGACAGCCAGCACAGCCTCGTGGAGGCTGGGCCGAAGAGGCTGCCAGTCGCAGACATCACCTTCGTGCAGGAGACGCGTGTGCGTGCTTGTGGCAGGGAGGCAGTCCAGCGTTGGCATCGGAAGCGCGGGCTTCGACTTCGACCTTGCCGCAGGACTCAGCACGGGGGACGGGCCTCAGGCAGTCTCAGGCGGGGTAGGCATCGGAGTGCGGCAGCGGTTCGCGGCAGCCACGCTCGACACCGCTTTCAAGCAGCCCCACCGCGTGCTGCGGCGGGTTGTCAACATTGGCGACGGGCTCGCCATCGATCTCCTGTCCATCTACCTCCGCGACGGGGAGGGCATGAGCGAGGCCAACGCAGACATTCTCTGGGAGGTCGCGTCGCAGCTCAGGGTGGCGGTGCGGCCGTGGATCCTGGCGGGCGACTTCAACATGGACCCCCTCAAGGTCGCGGCGTGGGCGGCGACGGCTGGAGGTCTCGCGCTACATACAGGTACGGCGACCTGCAGGGCGGGGGCGCTTCACGAGCTCGACTACGCAGTCATCTCCGACGAGCTTCAGCAGTTCGTGTTCAGCCACGGGCCCGTGGTCGAGGCCCCCTTCGGGCCACACAGCCCCGTCCTGTTGGAGGCACGAGGGCTGCGTGCAGACGCCACGGTGCAGCAACTTCATCGGGCAGCGCGGCTGCCGTTCGATCGGGCCATCGGCTGTCTGCCCCGCGCCCCGCTGCCTGCCTGGACTTGGGAGGAGGGCACGCCCACCCCCCCCCCAGGCCGCGAGATGCCATGCAGGAGTGGCTACGGCACGCTGAGGGTTACCTTCTCCCACTCTACGACCTACACGGGGACGAGGCTCAGAAGTTCACTGGCAGGGGCGACGGAGTGCGCTTCGTCAACGTGCCGCTCGCGGACGCCAGCCGCCGCCACCGGGCTCAGCTCAGCTCGCAGGAGACCCACGCCTGGGGCGGCCTGGTCAGCCTGCCGCAGCGCGCAGACCTGCTGGTGGCGCGGGGGAAGGACCTACAGGGCCTGGCCAGCCTGCGTGCACGCCTGGCAGCGCTGCGCCTGGGCGACTACGACGGCACCATGGCCCCTGTGCCCAGGGATGAGCTCGGAGCTGCGGCGACCTCCAGCGACGCGGCTTGAGGAGGAGGCCCATCGAGCATGCTAGGGCCCAGCAGCAGGCCTGCCAGCGCAGCGACGCAGCTGCCGCCAGGAGGCAGTGGCAGGACTGGGCCAAAGGCTCGACCACAGGCGGGGGGAAGCTCGCCCACCGCTTCTCCAAGCCTGAGCCGCTGGCCAAGGCGACCCTCGTCACGGAGGACGAGGCCGAGGGGGGGGCCCTACCAGTCAACGGCGACGAGGCAGTGCGGCATTGCCTCAAGGAGTGGCTTCCGCTCTGGCTGGACCCTCGGCGCAGAGGAGGCCTCGAGGAAGCGGCCAGCTGGGAGGCGCCAGAGCCGCTGCCGAGGCTCGAGGTGGACAGCCTCAGGCACCTGCTCAAGCGGCACGGGAGGTGGGCAGGCCTGGGCTGGGACCAGCTCCACCCGAGGCAGCTGCTCCTCCTCGACGAGTCCTTCCTCGACAGGCTCCTCGACGTGCTGGCCAGCTGGGAGGACGGTCCCGAGGCCTACTTGGACTGGCTCGCTGTCATCGTCTTCCGCGCCAAGGCGGACGGCGGCAGGAGGCCCATCGCTCTCACCTGCCTCCAGCTTCGCCTCTGGTCGGCCCTGCGAGGGCCCATCGTCAGGAATTGGGAGGCTCAGCGCCACGAGGTTTGGTACATCGGCGGGGAGCTGAACACGTGCGAGAGGGCAGGTTGGGCGCATCAGACCCTCACGGCCCTGGCCTACGAGAAAGGCCTCAGCACGGGCACGGCCCTAGGGGACCTACGGAAGTTCTACGAGAATATCAGCCACAAGGAGCTCCTGGTGGAGGCGCAGGCCACGGGCTTTCCTGTTAAGCTCCTCAGGGCATGCTGTGTGTCGTATTCTGGCTACAGAGTCATCACGGTCGACGGGGCATGCAGCTCGCCCTTTCGGGCAACTGGCACGGTGCTGGCAGGCTGCTCCTGCGCGACTGGGATAGCCAAGCTGCTCCTCTTCCGTTCTTTCAAGAAGGTGGCGGCCTTCTACCCCAGCGTGCGACTGGGCAGCGTTGTCGACGACTTCACGCTCCAGACTGTGGGCACCACGGGCATGGTCAAGGCAGTTCTGGGCCCCGCCACACGCATGCTGTTGAGCTGCTTCGATGAGAAGCGGGTGCCCGTCCACTTCGGGAAGCTCTGCTACCTCACCCCCGACGCAGAGGTGGCGAAGCAGCTGGAGTCGGAGTGGCCCGCCGAGGACGGCAGGGCGCAGCGCGGCAGGCTGCTAGGCAACGACGTGCACGACGGGCGCTGGAGGCGCACCGCCATCGGGGCACAGCGGGTCGAGGATGCTCTTGCAAGGTCTCGGAGGCTGCAGGTGCTGAGGTCAGCTGGGGCCAAGGTGGCCACGGTGCAGAGGGGAGGCCCCACGGCAGCCGCCACCTGGGGCTCGGCCACGACTGGCCTCGCCCCCTCGGTGCTGCACGGGCTTCGTGTAGCCGCAGCGCGTGGAGAAGGGCCTCTAGCGCCAGGTGCTTCGGTCGGCCTGCGGCTGAGGTGCTTCCCCAAAGGCATCGAGAGAGACCCAGCGGTGGTGAACGCTGGGCAGGTGGTGCTGCAGTTCGGCATGGCGCTCTGGCTGGGCTACCCCACTCCGTTCGCCTCAACACGCTGCTGGAGAAGGCCAAGCAGCGGTTCTCGACGGCGAGGCGGCCCTGGGCAACCTGCAGAGACCCCGTGGCAGCCTTTTTCCTCACCATCACCAGGCTTGGCTGGACCATCGAGGGCGGCAGGCACGTCACCACCGACCAAGGGCTGGAGGTCGACCTGGCCAGAGTCTCGCCCTACTTCATCAAGGAGCTTGCAGAGGGGGCGGCCAAGAGGTGGTCCGACCGCGACGCCACCTTCAGGCTGTACCCCCACCAGAGCTCGGACCTGTACTGGGGCTCGCTGCAGAGGCTCGGCAGGTCCAAGGAGTCGCTCGGCTGGCAGCAACATCAGCGAGCGGCTCTCCACTCGGTCATTTCAGGCACGGTTCTCTCTCAGACGCGGCTCTACAAGAGAGGGTTGGCCTCCGAGTGGGACTGCCTCATGTGCAGGGGAGCGCCGGGCACGCTCTGGCACAGGCTGTACGGCTGCGATGGTCACGCGGCCTATCGCAAGGACGAGGCCTCACCTGAGCTCCTTCGGCACGCAGAGGTGGCTCGAGCTGCTGGAGGGAACTGCGGCGAGATGTTCGCCAGGTGCCTCTTCCCGTCGCTCGACCACGTGGTCCCGAGGCGTGGCCCAGAAGGGGACCCAGTGCGATGGTATCGGCGCCCAGCCTCGGGGTACCTCACAGGCCTCATCTTCACGGACGGCAGCGCTGTGGGCACGCGGTGGCCCGAGCTGCAGCGTGCTGGCTGGTCGCTCGTGCAGCGCGACAGGCATGGACGCCTTGCGGTTGCTGCGTGGGGATGGGTGCCCCTCCCCATGGCGCCGCGGCAGGAGGTGAGAGATGGCGAGGACTACGCGTACCACATGGCGGCCTTCCTCTGCGAGGGCCACGTCGACTTCCAGACGGACTGCGCTGGGACGGTGGCGTGCGCCCAGAGGGGAGCCGCATGGGCATGTCGCCCAGGGTCGGCAAGGGCCCACCTGTGGAACGCATTCCACGCCTCCTTCGACGGCTCGCGCAGCTACACGGTCACCAAGGTGCTGGCCCACGCCTCCGCCGCCGACGTGGAGGCGGACCGCACGACCTGGTGGCAGCGGGCAGGCAACAGGCTCGCGGACGAGGCGGCGAAGGAGGGAGCGAAGCTGGCGCTGGGCGACGACCAGCTGGACTTAGCCTACGGCCTCGACCTCATCGCACGGCAGGCGGTGATCTTCACGGGCAAGCTCCACGCGCGCATGGCGGATCGGAAGCTGCTCGACCATGCCAGTGGCGTCATCCTGGGGTTCTCGGAGCCCGAGGCGGGCTACGAGGAGCACGAGACCAGCGGGGGCCACGCTGCCGAGGCCGTTTGGGGGGCTGCTGGCGCGGCGGCAGCGGCCCTAGCGGCTGCGAGGGCCTCGGCGGAGGGCGACGAGCCCCCCGCAGCTCGACGACCCCGACAGCCGTGGTCGATCGGAGGCCACTCGATCGTCGAGCGAGCCGTCACGGGGCCAGGCACGGACGGCACCACCATGGTCCACTATGTGAAGTGCTACGCCTACGCCCACCAGCGCATGCAGGGCATCCTCGGGCCGTGCGGCTCGGGAGCAGGTCGAGAGCCACAGATCGATAGGATTCGCAGTGGGCTTTTCCCCAATGTGAAGGGCGGGCGTGGAGCCTGGCGCCTCGGGGAGCAGCTTTTTCCCTCTGAGGCATGGCGTACGAAATTCAGCCAGAGGCTTGCGCCTACCGCCGCCCCCGAGGCCAGCAGGGCCACGGGCAGCGGGCAGCAGGGCCCTGCTCAGCGCCTGACCCGCTCGCGCGCGCTGCTGCGTTTCGGGGTCGGGCCCGAGCAGGAGGCCGACTTCCTTCCCTGGTCGGCCAGGCAGCGAGCCGATCGGAGGTCCAAGGGAGGCCCCGACGAGCTCGAAGGGGAGGCTTCCGATTAAGAGGGTTGGAGGCGCCTCTCGTTTCTCTGGTGGCGCAGAGGCTGGTTTCTTGCAGTGGCCTCTGCAGGCCCGGGGCGGCCCCAACTCAGAGGGTTGGGGGCCCTGGCCTCTGGAGGGCTCCGACAAGGTTTCGGGGTCCGCGAGGCAGGCTTGGCGAGGCCCCAACTTAGAGGGTTGGGGGCCGTTGACCTCCTGGGGGCTCCGACAAGGTCTCGGGGCCCGCGGGGCTCTGCTCTAGGGTGCCACTGGCGTCCGAGCTGGACTGGACGGTCCTTCACGTTGGGGATTGGGTCGGCTCGGCCAACCCCCCACC
>CAUYUJ010014272.1:311492-328992 GCA_963575745.1 Prorocentrum cordatum | reverse complement strand
ACGTTCAGGTGCTCCCGCGCACGTGACAATACACATCGGGAAACATGTTGGCCCCCACCATCACCGTCGAAAACCAATGCGCAGTCGCGGCGGGGTGGCTGGCCATCATGGTGCTTGGTGTGCCTGCACACAGCAGGCCATATAACAGCACCCCCGGGGTCCCGATCAAAAACCATACAAAGTGATCGCGGAGTGCCCGCGCAGTATTTAGAGTTTGCCGCGAAGTGCATTTGGTAATGTTTTTTTACCACGGATGGTGGCCCCTGCGCATTGGAGGCGACATGCGGGCACCCTCGCCGTCCCGATCAAAAAATAGCCTGGCGAAGGACCCAACCATATGCAGTTGTGAATACCGTCGTTGTTAATATCGTCTTCGGTGGATCTCCTTATGGGGCCACGAAGCGCGTGAAGAGTGTGCCGAAATGGGGCGGGGCCGCAATGCAGGCGCTGCTACCTGGGCCGGATGTAGAGCCCCCTTTATGGGGCCACCAAAACGTGTAAGAGATGTGCGGAAATGGGGCGAGGACGCCATGCGGACTGCGCCACTGGGACCTTCGGTGGAGCTCACTCTGGGGCCACGAAACGTGAGAGGGGCGAGCGGCGATGCGCAGGACCTTAGGTGGAGCCCACTATGGGGGCCACGAAACGTGTGAGGGGTGTGCCAAAATGGAGCGGCTCCGCCATGCGGACTGCGCCACTGGGACCTTAGGTGGAGATCCCTAGGGGGCCACGAAACGTGCGAGGGGTGTGCCACAATTGGGCGGCGCCGCCATGCGGACTGCGCCACTGGACCTGAGGTGGAGCTCCATATGGTGCCACGAAACGTGTGAGGGTGTGCCAAAATGGGGCGGCGCCGCCATGCGGACTGCGCCCCTGGGAACTTAGGTGGAGCTCCCAATGGGGCCACGAAACGTGTGAGGGGTGTACCAAAATGGGGCGGCGGCGCCATGCGGACTGCGCCACTGGGACCTTAGGTGGAGCTCCCAATGGGGCCACGAAACGTGTGAGAGGTGTGCCAAAATAGGGCGGCGGCGCCATGCGGACTGCGCCACTGGGACCTTAGGTGGAGATCCCGATGGGGGCCACGAAACGCGTGAGGGGTGTGCCAAAATGGAGCGGCGCCGCCATGCGGACTGCGCCTCTGGGACCTTAGGTGGAGCTCTCTATGGGGCCACCAAACGTGTGAGGGGTGTGCCAAAATAGGGCGGCGGCGCCATGCGGACTGCGCCATTGGGACCTTAGGTGGAGATCCCGATGGGGGCCACGAAACGTGTGAGGGGTGTGCCAAAATGGAGCGGCACCGCCATGCGGACTGCGCCTCTGGGACCTTAGGTGGAGCTCTCTATGGGGCCACCAACGTGTGAGGGGTGTGCCAAAATAGGGCGGCGCCGCCATGCGGACTGCGCCACTGGGACCTTAGATGAAGCTCCCTATGGGGGCCACGAAGCGTGTGAGGGGTGTACCAACATGGGGCGGTGCCGCCATGCGGACTGCGCCCCTGGGACCTTAGGTGGAGCTCCCTATGGAGCCACGAAGCGTGTGAGGGGTGTTCCAAGAGAAATGGAGGGAGGAGAGGGAGGAGTAGAGGAGAGGAGAGGAAAGGAGAGGAGAGGAGAGGACCGTCTCTTCAAAGAGAGGACCCAAGACCACAGGATGTTTGGGAATAATGCAAAGAGACCGCGACCCCCCACCCAGCATGACCCAAGATTTTTCCCCAAAGTGCACTCACAGGCATGGTGGGGGGGGGCACGGATTCTGGTCGGCTGCCGGTCGCCTGGGGGAGGGTGTGTTTCTATTAATGGGGACAGTGGTGAACAGTGATCAAGACACCTTCTGCTCACACGGCACAGGCCGCCTCGCTCATTCCCACCTGCCTTCCCAGCACACAAGTAGCACCTGGATATCCCTTTCAAAAACCATACGTCGTGGTCGCGGGGCGCCCGAGCATGTTGCAGATTTGGAGGCAGCGTGTATGTCGTATAGTTTTTGTTGACAGCGACGGGTGCGGGTTGGCCGCCGGTCGGGTGGGGGTAGGGTGTTTGTTTGTCCCTAGGGAACACTGATAAACCCCTCCCCGCAGGGGACGAAGGAGGTTCTGGAAGAGGAGAGAAGGATCTCGTTGGACCACCTGCACCCAGGATCTGGTGGGATGCAGAAATAAGCTCAGCTGCATCACATAACCTTCCCGACGCCCCCATGGATTTCGCGGGTCGACCCTCGTCCTGCCGCGCAGAGAGCGCCAGGGACGGCGCGCCGATGCGAGCAGTCTGCCGGACCTCCGAAAACTTGCGTTGAGCGGGCACTTGCCCCAGCGGTGCTGGGCCGAGGCGTCCCAGGCTCGGTCGCGCCACTTGGGAGCCCCACCAGGCCCTCCAGGGCCTCGCGCGGGGGGCGCGGGGGCCGGCCAGGGCCGCCATGGAGCAGCTGGGGCCACCTTGGGCCAGGGGCCACCGGCAGCAGCTTGAGGCGCGGGTCGGCCGGCACCTGGCGGTGGCACGCACGCACTGCGACTGGGGTCGTGTGGCGGGTGATGCGGTGATGGGTGTGAGGCCCGAAGGGAACAGCGTACATCCCCTCCTGAGAGTCTCGGCGGCGAGCGAGCGGGGTGAGCGAGAAGGACAAGGCCTTCTCAGAAGGCGGCGGGGCTTCTCGGAGGGCCTCGCGCCTTTCGAGGAGTGTTCTGTGTCTCGGATGGCCGGGAGACTTCCAGGCCTTCTGGGAGGGCCTTCTCCTTCTCACCTTCCTTACCCTGGGCTCGCCGCCGAGAGAGGTCAGTCGGCAAGTGGGGGCAGTGTCAAGCCAGTGGGGGTGGGGATCGGTTGCATGCTGCTCGGTGGCAGATGCGGAGGTGATGGGTGCGCACCATCTGCGCGGCCGACGCCCGAAGAAGAAAAGAATGCATGAAGGTACTTTGTTAGTGAATTTAATTGGTTTTAGGGTTTTAACAACTGGTCGCAGCCACGCAGAGGGCGTGCGTAGCGACGCCCCAAATGCTCGGTCTCCAGTACTTCTACGTGGCGGCGCCCCCGCAGGCACGCAGAGGGCACGCGTGGCGACGGGGGCGTCGCCACGCAGAGCTTCTAAAGACCAAACATTGTGAAAACCAATTGTTTCCACTACTAAAGTAAACGTACGAGCGTCCGCGCAGACTTCAACGTGCTTGCATGCGGGGCCGCTGGGATGATGCGGGGAACGCGGAGGTGATGGGTGGGCGCCGACTGGGCTTCGCACCGCGCGTTTGGCAGTGATTGCACGCCGCGTGCGCCTGAAGCTCTGGGGGCGTTGCCTACGAGTCGAGCCATCTCCTGCGCAAGTGGTGATCGCTGTGCTCACTGAATGCGCGAGGCGATCGGCGTGCCTTTTCGGTCGACGTATTTGCCAACCCTCACTGGTCACGATAAACTCCGCTGGATCCATGCTTCCGGTCATGATTGGGACTCTTGGAGCCACAGGGCAAGGAAGGATGTTCGCCATGCAAGAACGGGGTCCTGAGGGAAGCGGGTCCTGAGCTTTTTCGCCGCTTGTGCCCTCCCTGGGCCCTCCATTGGCCCCGGGACTTTCAAGCCATTGCCCGGGAGGAAAGGCTTCTGGATCCAGGGCCCGTTTCCCTCAGGATCCGTGCTTTTCGTGCCAGCATGTTTCGTTGCCACTCTCGGGTACGGCGGAAAGGGTGCCTGTCCACAAGCAGTGTAAAGTACTCGCAGATGGCGCCGTCCCGCATGCGTTTCACACGACAGCTGCCAGAGCGATGTTTCTGGACAGTCAGGCCAGCCATTCAAGCAGGATATGCCCATCACGATAGAATTCCCAATGATCCTGTAGTGTTGGGTCCTCGTTTTGAAGCGACAGCGCCCCGCGTCCTCTCCTCCTCTCCTCCTTTCCCCTCCTCCTCCCCCCGCTCCCTCCCATTCCTGCCCCACACACCCCTCGCTCGGTTCATGGCCCCATAGGGAGATCCACCGAAGGCCCCAGTGGCAGGGTCCGCATGCGCCCGACGCCCCATGTGGCACACCCCTCACACGGTTCGTGGCCCCATAGGGAGATCCACCGAAGGCCCATGAGCTTCGCCGAAGGCCCCAGTGGCAAGGTCCGCATGCGCCCGACGCCCCATGTGGCACACCCCTCACACGGTTCGTGGCCCCATAGGGAGCTCCTCCGAAGGCCCCAGCGGCAGGGTTCGAGTGCGCCCGACGCCCGCGCCCGATATTCGCAGCTGCATATGGCTGGGTATTCTGTCTGGCTAATTTTTTATGCCCAGCCTTGGCTTCTGCCAACCAGGGCCGTCGCCATTGGGCGTGTGCAAAGCGGAGCCGCCGACGCAGACGCACGAGACTGAGGCGCGCTTCGGACTGCTGTGGCGCGAGGTCTCGGCTCTGCCGCGCGGGTGCGCCTCGAGGCTGCACGGCTGCCAGGCGCCGATCTTCCCCCGTCGAAGAAGAAGAAGAAGAAACGGCATAAGCACACACCTTCGGGGGTCCGCGCGGATGTCTTAGTCAGGCGTTGTGCCCCCCTGGCGGCGCCTCTGGCGCCGCCCCTGGCGCGCTCCGCACGCCAGGCCGTTCGGGAAGGGAGGTCCAGCACAGATCCGAGAGACCCGCCCGGAGCTTCAGAAGTTCTTGTGTGTGCGAGTTCTTCTTCTACCTTCGCCGCTGCTGGCCTGGAGCGTGGACGGCGAGGCAGCGAGAGTGCGCCGAGCCAGTCATTGACTCGATCGGCTTCGCTGGGTCCTGCAGTTGGTACAACACGCCACAGGGACTCGTCGTGAATCCGCAGGCGTTCCCAGATTTCCTGCGTCCTCGACGAGGATTCTTTCTTTCCTAGCAACGCCAAGCGCGACTACTCGAGAACGACGCGTAGCAGACCAAAAAAAGCAGGAAGCTCCCAGTTGTCCCCCCAGAGTCCCCCAAAACGCCCCCTAGGAAGCCCCAACACACCCTTCCAGTACTCAAATGAGAGGCCGAGGAGACGCCTGCATCCCAAGCTGGCGCACTTCAGTTTCAATGTCTACCTGCAGCATCCACGTTGAGACCGAAGGTCCTCATGTTGCGCCCCCCTGCACACGAGTGCAGCCCCCGAGGATCCGCGGGACTTCCTCATCGCCATCATTCGTTCCGCTTGGATAGGAGCATTCGTTCTTGAGAAATGGGTCGGCTGTTACTCGTGCTACTCCTCTTCTTGATCCTTCTCCTCCTACCCGAGTCTCTCTTCCCTCTCGTCGGCAGCACGTGCACAGTTCAAGGACGGGATTGGAAGGTAGAACGGCTAGAGGAGGAGGAGGTGGAGGAGGAGGAGGAGGCGCAGGAGTCTTCTTTTGTTTTCCTCCCCAACCCCCACCAATCCGCCAAGCCCTTGGAACTCCCGCTGAACCCAGCTGCTCCCTGAAACTTCTGGGAACGTTCCTGGCACCTCGGCTCTTCTTCCTCCTCCCCAACATCCCTTCTCTGAGCCTTCTTTTTGCGAAGCGCTCAAAACGCCACCCAGTCGCGACGCGGCCAGGCACCCCAGGCTGGAAGGCCTCTTGAGAATGGCCGCCCGCAGCTGCCATCCGGGGAGCACAGGAAGACCGCGCGCGCCTCACCCCAGCCCGGGGAGGGCTGTCCTGGCTTCGGCGGGGCCCCGAACGCAGTGACCAGAGTCTCCGCTGCGCCCGGGGCGGCCCGATCGGCGCCCTCGTCGCGCGCGGGCTGGGGCCCCCCGGGCGGGGCGGAGCCTCGAGCTGGGTGCTTGTCGCGCGCCGCGGGGGCCTTTTAGGGAGCACGCGAGTATAGCACGCGCGGGGAAGGGGCCTTCTGCAGGGCACGCGGCCAGCGCGGCTGGAGCGTCAAGGGGGCATTTCGCGCGTGCGGCGGGCCCCGAGGTGCGCTACAGCTCCAGTAGTTCAGAACAAAGATAGATAATTCGTGTCAACCGTTTTCCCCCAAGCGGTGCTTATACTTGGGGGGCTCTCGCCTGTCTTCTGAGGAACTGGGCCTGTGGTCCGGCGGCGATGTCCACAGCCACAACGTCCAGTTCGCTTCTCGTACCTCGAAGACGTTTCTCGTCATCCGCCAACGAAAAGCCCCGTGCAATCCCGAATCCCATGTTTTGCGGCGCCCGCGCGGATCTTTGATAATTTCTTACAGGTACAATTTCAGCCACAATGTCCAGCTCGCTTCTCGTACCTCGAAGACGCTTCCCGTCATCCGCCAGCGAGTTCCCAAGTGCGGCGCGGAGCTATTAGTAAAGGAAATGTCTTGACACTTCGCGTATCCCCACCAGTTTTCAGCGTTGGCTCTTGGCCCGCTGGTAATTATCTCGCTTGGCCCCCCAAGCTTGCTACGCCTTCTCTGGCTCAGGTGCTCTCCGGCGTTGGCTTTGGCCCGCTGGCAATTAGTTCCGGCCCGCTCTCTGGGTTCATCCTTGGAGCCGCGGTCAAAAGTGTATTTCCCCCGCGCTCTCTCTGGCGCCTGTGCACTCCAGCGTCGGCTTTTGGCCCGCTGGCAATTATCTTGCGTGCTGCCCCATGCTCGATACGACCCGCTCTCTGGAATCGTCCTTGGAGCCGCAGATCAAAAAAGTATCCCCACCAGTCCTTCCACTTGTGCTGTCCGCGTAGTGGCCTGTTCATTTTTCCGCTGATCGACCCTGTTGACGGTGCGCGGCCTCTTCCGCGTCACTCGCAATCAAAAAAGTATCCCCACCAGCCCATCCAGAAACGATGCCCATGAGAGCTAACGGGGAGAGAGAGGAAGAGACACGCATAGTCAAACAGCGAGGGAGGCCGACCTGGACGGCGTGTTGGGGCCTCTTGAAGCATGTTGGAAGCCATCTTGGGCCAGCTTGGGCTATCTTGAGCCATCTTGGAGGTCATCTTGTTGGGCTCTCTGAGGCCGCTCGGGGGCCTTTGGGGGGCCTCTCGGGGGCCTCTTGGAGCCTTCTTGGGGCCTCTTGGGGCGTTCGTGGGACCCTCTTGGGAACCTCTTGGGAGCCCTGGAGGGCCTCTTTGGGCCATCTTGGAGGCGGTCGGTCAAAAGAGGGGGGGTCCTAAATGTAGCTCCCCCCCTCGGGGGCCACGATCCTCGTGAGGGGTGTCAAAAAGTGACCCTCCCAGGGGCCGAAAAGGGACCCTCTGACACATCGGGCCGCCTCCAAAAAAAAATCCCAGGGAGGGGCGGGGAGGGGTTCCCCTCCCCGAAAGAAGAGGGGTCGTGGAAGAGGAAACAGACCCTCCTTAGACCACCTGTCGCCCAAAGGGCTGGTGGGATTACACCTTAATTCTCATATCTATATATATATATATATATATAACAAAAAAAGTCGTTCACGCCAGAGGCGCTTCCCGTTCAAAATAAACACCCCTTGGCACTCGATCCTCTTCCGTCTCTCCCTCACTCAATACTCGGTCTTCCTCCTCCTCCTCCTCCTCCTCCTCCTCCTCCTCCTCCACCTCCTCCTCCTCCACCTCCTCCTACTCCTCCTCCTCCACCTCCTCCTCATCCTCGACGGTGTCCGCTCTAAATCCGCCGGCCCCCTGTGGGCCTCCAGGCGTGTGAGATTTTTCCCCCCCCATGCCCCCCCCCCAGGGACCCCAAATCGGCAGTTTGACCCCCCCCCCCTGGGCCCGCAACGAAGCTTCATTGGGGGGACAGAAAGCTGCAAGACAGGCCAAGAGGGCCCCAAGAGGCTCCAAGATTGTTCAAGAGGACCCCGAATCGCCGAAAGATCGTTCGAAGATGCCCAAGTGGCCTCCAGACGTCCCAAGATGCCCCCAACACGCCCCAAGACGCCTCCACGAGGCCTCCCAAGAGTGCCCCGAGAGGCACAACTAACTGCTCCCCCTGAATGTTTTAAGAATGATTTTGGCGTTCTCGCTTTTTCCGTTTCCCGACGCTCCAAGACGGCCCATGAGGCCCCCCCAATCGCCCAAAGATTATATATATATACATACATACATACATACATACATACATACATACATACATACATACATACATACATACATACATACATACACATAAATATATATATACTCGAACCATCGCGCGCTTCGCGCGCGCTCAAGTCCTAGCTAGGCGGCTGGATGGTCGAACTGAACTCTTGGAGATCGCTATGTTGTGATACTTCTTCTCCGGAGCTTCCAAGAACCACAAAGACGGCCCAAGTGGCTTCCAAGACTTCCTACGGTCCACCCACGGCGGAATCAGACAGGCCCAAGAGGCACTTCGAGTACCTTTTCATTCGCCGCGGCTGGACGTAGCCGGAGGAAGAGGGAGGAGAAGGGGAGGTGAAGGGGTTCCTTTGGGGAGAAGGAGGAGGATGAGGAGTTGGAGAGGGTGGGGGAGGCTGCAGAGGAGGAGGAGCAGGAGGAGGGGGAAGAGGAGGAGGAAGAGGAAATATTGTTTCTTTGTTTTGCAAGCGTAGCGAAGGTGCCATGCGAACTGGAAAAAATATTGAAATGTTGGAATTCCTATGTTTTTCTCATTTGGGGGGGGGGCCTCTCTTGGGGCTCTTTGGACCCTCTTTGGGACTTCTTGGAGACCTCTTGAGGCCTCCTGGAGGTCTCCTGGGGCAAAGATCTCGGGTTCTCGGTTCACGTTCCCGATCCTGGGCCGCCGTTGGGGCCCTCTCGGGCCGTCTCGGACGTCTCTTCGGCAGTTTTGGAGCCGTCCTGGGGCCGTCCTGGGGCGCTTTTGAAACCTGTTGGACCGTTTTGGGGCGACCCTCGGGCCGCTTGGGGCGTCTTGCATCGTCGGGAAGCGGAACAGGCGGAAGCGCCAAAATTGTTCAAAAGTTTATGGAAAGTCAACGTTTGCTGGCCTCTTGAAATCATTGAAAACACAAGTGAAAACACGGATGTTTGCCCTTTTGGGCCCTCTTGGGGGTCCTCTTGGAGCGCTCTTGGGGCTGCTATTGGGCCTCTTGGACCGTCTTGTGGCCATCTTGGGCGTCTTGGAGCGCTCTTGGGCTGTTTTGGAGGCCTCTTGAACCCTACTGGGCGTTTGTTGGGGCCCTCTGGCCTCTCTGGGCCGCCTCTGGGAAGCGAACCAGGAGGGTATCAGAAAGTGTTCCCAAATGGTTGCGGATGGGACCATTCCAGAAGGGTTTATTCATTGTTAGTATTACTGCTACGACTACTACGACTACTGCTCCTGCTGCTGCTGCTGTTGCTACTACTACTACTACTACTACTACTACTACTACTACTACTACTACTATTACTACTACTACTATTACTACTACTACTACTACTACTACTACTACTACTACTACTACTACGACTTCTACTACTACTACTACTACTACTACTACTACTACTACTACTACTACTACTACTACTACTACTACTACTACTACTACTACTACTACTACTACTACTACTAGTACTTACTACTACTACTACTACTACTACTGACTACTACTACTACTACTACTACTACTACTACGACTACTGCTACTACTACTACTACTACTGCTGCTACTACTACTACTACTACTACTACAACTACTACTATTACTACTACTGTTACTACTACTGTGACTACTACTACTATTACTACTATGACTGCTACTACTACTACTACTACTACTACTACGACTACTACTCCTACTACTACTACTACTACTACTACTACTACTACTACTACTACTACTACTACTACTACTACTACTACGACTACTACTACTACTACTACTACTACTACTACTACTACGACTACGACTACGACTACTACTACTACTACTACTACTACTACTACTACTACTACTACTACTACTACTACTACTACTACTACTACTACTACTACTACTACTACTACTACTACTACTACTACTACTCTACTAACCACTGACTATTACTACTACTACTACTACTACTACTACACTACTACTACTAATACTACTACTACTGACTACTACTACTACTACTACTACTACTACTACTTCTTCTACTACTACTACTACTACTACTACAATAACAACTACTACTACTACTACTACTACTACTACTAACTACTACTACTACTACTACTACTACTACTACCCCACTACTACACGACGACTACTACTCCTCTACTACTAACTACTACAAATCTATGATTAATACTACTACTACTACTACTACTACTAACTAACTACGACTACTACGACTACTACGATTATTACTACTACGATTACTATTACGACTACTACTACTATACTACTACTACTACTACTACTACTACTACTACTATTACGACTCTGCTACTACTACTACTACTACTACCACTACTACTACTACCTACTACGACTACTACTACGATTACTATTACTACTACTACAACTACTACTACGACTACTACTACTACGACTACTCCTACTACTACTACTACTACTACTACTACTACGACTACTACGACTACTACTACTACTACTACTACTACTATTACTACTATTACTACTACTACTACTACTAGTAGTAGTACTACTACTACTACTACTACTACTACTACTACGACTACTACTACTACTACTACTACTACTACTACTACTACTACTACGACTACGGCTACGACTACGACTACGACTACGACTACTACGACTACTACTACTACTATCATTACGAGTACGACTACTACTACGACGACGACGACGACGACGACTACTACTACTACTACGATTACGACGGCTACTACTACTACTACTACTACTACTGCTGCTGTTGCTGCTGCTGCTGCTGCTTCTGCTGTTGCTGCTGCTGCTGCTGCTACTACTACTACTACTACTATGTTTAGCATTCGCCTTATCAGTGATAGTATCATCAGTATCGTCCGTATTGCATTAATTATACACCGTATATGCGTACTATATGAATATCAAGTTCTGGGAGCGGAATGAAAACACCAGTGGCGTTTACATACGTAACCTAGCACACACAATTTGGCGTTAACATGTATGACGTGTTTGTCTTGGCCGGACATATCGTACGGCTTCTGTTGTTGGAATACGTGTACGAATTATCGCATACGGTTTAAGCCTGTACGTGCCCATTCCGTTACGAGTCGTTCCCATTCCCTCAAGCAGGGAGTTGGGTTCGAGAGAGGTGTAGGACGACAGAGCGAGAGAGAGAGAACATGAGAAACAATAGAGTACATATTTAGACTGAGAATGAAAGGGAACGCGAGGAAGAGAATGATGTAAATAGGACGGCAAGGCGTGCAGTATATGAGGGAGAGGCATTTCTGCTGGAAGGTCGCAAAATCACAGTACAGCTGAACATGTATAGTGTTTACTGGTATGAGTTGCTCTGTCTTCCGAACCAATCCACATGTGAGTGACTGTGCGTGTGGATGAACACCACACTGTACTCACTTGTGTGCGGCTTTCGGTGCCGATCAAGGTTTTTTGTAGACCTGCACATGTCCGTACACCTGTATGCCTGCAGGCTTGCGTGTATACCTTTTGCCCTGACTTGTAGGAGGCGTGCGTGGTGTTCTTAGTCAAGGCTGATCTGGGCCGTGCTGAAGGCGCTCTGGTCGACAGTCTCGCATCCCGAGCTCTCAGTGCCAGCCATCTGCAGCAGCACTGGGTGGTTCCAGGCGCGCCGCTTGGTCCAGTTGCTGTCATCACTATGGTGTGGATACTCGGCTCGAGGTGCCAAGCTGCCGCGGTCGCTCCCCCAAGCCGCACGGGGGCCCTCCACTGCGTCTGCAGCTCAAGGGTTCGAAGCGGTAGGGAAGCGCAGCGGAGGTCAAGGAATTTCAGATTCGGTTTCACGGGTCGGTGCCACAGTTCAGCGCAGATTCAGCACAAGTTCCTTCCCCAAGGGCCAGTCCATTTCGAAGCGATTGTGAGTATTGTTGTTTTTTTGTTGTGCCGTCACGCTGACCTACTTATCGTTTCGGAATTGTTGAGTGGCGTCTTGTACCACGTTCCGATGCGCGTCGTCGGCCTCATTAGTGGAGGCAAGGATTCGATCTGGAACCTGCATTATTGCCGGCATTTCGGCCACGAGGTTCTTTGCGTTGCCAATTTGGCGCCTCCTGCAGGGGTCAACGAGCTGGACTCGTACATGTACCAGACCGTGGGCTCGGACCTCATCGATGCCATTGCAGCATCGTTGGGGCTGCCTCTAGTTCGGCGCGTCATCTCTGGAGAGCCCAAGGGCATATCTTCGCAGGACTACATACCTCAAGAGGGCGACGAGGTGGAGGACCTCACTCTGCTTCTCCAGGACGTTTTGAGGGAGCACCCAGGGATGCAGGCGGTAAGCTGCGGCGCCATTCTCAGCAACTACCAGCGGGTGCGAGTAGAGAACGTATGTGCGCGGCTGGGGCTGAAATCGTTGGCGTTCTTGTGGATGCAGGAGCAACCACGGCTCTTGCGTCAGATGATCGATGGCGGACTTGATGCGCGCATAGTAAAAGTTGCGTCGATGGGACTTGAGGCGCGGCACGTAGGGCAGTCCATCTTGACCCCGAGCTTCTCGGAGTACCTCCTGGGGCTTGGCCGCAAGTGGGGGGTGCACGTCTGCGGCGAGGGCGGCGAGTACGAGACCATGGTGCTGGGCGCCCCGCTGTACGGCGGGAGCGTCCGCATCGTGTCGAGCGAGACGTGCGCCCACCCCGGCGGAGACCAGGACGGCGTAGCCTTCTTGCGGGTGCTGGAGGTGTCGGAGGACCCTTCTGAGGACCCGCCCGCCAGGCCAGACTCAAGATGGTTCCGATGTGGCATCGGCTTCGGCTGGTTCGATCGATATGTTTCCTGATGTTCCGACGGTCGGATGCGGCCTCGTGGTTGCATGGCGCTGTTTTGCCTCCTGGCCCAGCCGACTCGATACGATCTCGAGTATGCACCGTTGCAGCCCGATTCGATGCACGTTCCGACCCAATCTGATCTATTCGGCGGCGAGCCCAGGGGGAAGTGAGAAGGAGAAGGCCTTCTCAGAAAGCTCGAAAGTCCCCCGGCCTTCTGAGAAGTTTCCTGAGCCTTCCCCGAAGACACAGAAAACCTCCCCTCTCAGAAGGCTGGAGGTCTTCTGAGAAGTCCCTCCGCCGTCTGAGGGGGCCTTCTCCCTCTCACTTCCCCCCCTCGCTCGCCGCCGAATGGAGTCGATGTTCAACGCTCCCGCCAGGCCTCCGTTCCAGGTGCTCGAGCCCTACTCGTCCCTGAGCTACTACCAGGACACCTTCGCGCTGCTGCGGCCGCCCTGGCCTGCCGGGCACCCCGCGCCCCCCCACGGGGCGCCGCCGTGGGTGGCGGGGCCCACGGCGGGCGCAGGAGCCGGCGGTCAGGGGGAAGGTGGGCCTGGGCAATCTCCGCGCCCCCCTCCCTCTGCTCCTGCTTTCGTCGTGAGGCTGCGCCCCCCTTCTCCCCCCCCTTCGCTGCGCAACTCAGGCTCTGCGCGGCACGCTCAGCTTCGACCAGAAAGAGGTGCGCTCTCGACCCGCGAATCAAAGAACTATTTGCTCCTGCCTGGGCCGCCTCGCAGTCGGGCAGCCCCCCGCAGCACTGCACGCGTCGACGTCGAGGAGCGTCGCGGGCTCCTCGGCGGCCGTCGCCGGGTGCCGCGCCTAATTAGGCGGTCGCCCGCTGCGGGACCCGCGCCCCTGTGTCGAGGGCCGGACGGGGGATCCGCGCCCCCGAGTCGGGCAACGGCTTCCTCCTCCTCCTCGTCCTCCTCCTCCTCCTCCTCCTCCTCCTCCTCCTCCCCCTCCTCCTCCTCCTCCTCCTCCTCCTCCTCCTCCTCCTCCTCTGTTTCCTCCGTCGCCATCTTGGCTCAAGTCAAAGGCTGCGCCCGGCCTGTGAGCGTGGCCGCCCGACAGATCGGTGCCTTCCCTCCTCTCTGCCGCGATGGTGGCTGCCGCAAGTTGGGCCGACCTCTCGATGGGCACGTGGATGTGAACACCAGCTCCGCCCACTGGCTGCCGCCGCACACACGCAGTCAGGTGGCTAAGCGACGCCGGTTTCGAGCCCGAGTCAAGGTTGGTGCGATAGGCAGTAATTGCAATCCCTGCACAACGCCTCCTACACCAACCTCGCTCTCGCCTACGCCCTCAACAGCTGCGCGTCCGGCTGGTCCTTCTCCGACGGTTGCGCTGGTGGCCGACCTTGATGCACGGAGCTGAAGCTCGGCGCCGTGACCGACGGGTTCGTGGTGCAGTGGGCCACATCCAAGTCCGCCGCTGCTGCTCGAAGGGTCTCGCGGAGTGGTCTCTCTGCTCGACACCGCCCACTCGCCCCGTTTCGAGTTGATGGCGATACGGTTGTGGACATCCGAGCAGTGTTCGACGCAGTACACGAACATGGCCAACTCTTGCGTGCAGTGGGCGAGGAGCTGAAGCACGGCGGCAAGTTGTCCGACCCGCCGCCGCACCCATGCCCGTCGGCCAGCGCCATGGCGGACCCGTGGTCGCGGATGGCACGCATCGTTCCCAAGTTGTGTTGGCTTGCGGCAGACGCGATTATCGGCACGTCCCCCCCCCCACGGGCGACAGCGATGCAGGACTCCGTTTCCTACAACACCGACTGCGTGCCATTCGGGACCAGTACTTTTTCGAACGTGCCCACCCTTCGTTCATAAACCATAAGAACAAGACCCTGGCCGACCTGATGAACGTTATCAAGAGCCACAACACCACCGTGCCTGTAACAGGCATGACCTTCAAGACTGCACCGCTGGAGATCCGCATCGCGAGGCTGGAGATCTCCGTCCGCAAGCTCGCCGACACGATGGGGATAGCGATCGAGTCGAGCATCGACCAGCGGATTCTGAACAACATGCAGATGAAGGACGGCAAGACGAACGCGCCCCGCACAACCCTAACCCGGTCCATAGTCGGCGGACTCGCCTCCTCGAGCGCGAAGTTGGTGCTGGAGCACCGTGAGGGTAACAAAACGGTCATCTGCGAGACCAGCGTGCGCGAGAAGAGGAGCCCACGTTGACAGCCACGCCATCGAGGACTGCACGGGCGAGCTGCCGCCGAGGGTGATGATGGAGAGTGATGCGGTCTGTGATGCTGCCAGCGATCCCGACGTCTGCAGTGACACCAGTGGCAAGACGGACCTCCCTCTACAGACGCAGGCCGACCTGCCATCCGCCGGCTGCCGGCTGGACTCGCAGGGTGTGCAGATCGAGGTAGGCCATACGGTCATGACGTGCCTCCCCAAAGCCGCCTCCATGAGCAACAAGAATGGTCAGGTCGTCGGCGTCGCGAACAACATTTTCTTCGTGAAGATTGGCTCGGGCCCTGACTGCAAAGGCATCAAGCCCGCCAACCTGAAGACGGTGATGAACAAGACCGACGACCCACACGCCCACATGAAGGCAGTTATGGCAAACGACACGAACAGACAGATGTCCAACAACCAGTTCGCCGAGAACATGAGCAATGAGGACCTCGCCCAGAGGATCGCGAGCATCGAGCCCAAGCTCTGGACCGACGCCCTCCCGCTGCACGAGGAGAAGAGACTGCTGGCCGAAGTCCAGGAGCTGCAGCGCATTCAGAAGCGCGGAGGCCCGAGTCAAGGGATTTCCACCAGCTCGATTTCGGCTTTTACGACTGTGCGAACGTTCAACCAATGAGGCCACAGCCTCATCGTCCGCGTCTCTAGAGTAAGTCGACAGACCATCTTGATGGCACGAGGCCTCCTCCTCCTCCTCCTCCTCTTCCTCCTCCTCCTCCTCCTCCTCCTCCTCCTCCTCCTCCTCCCTTCCGTTCCTTATAGATAAATTTCTCCCTGTCGCACCCCGAGGCCAGTTTTTAGGGCGGGCAGGGCGTTTCGCCTGAGACGTCCTCACCACTTGCGATTCTGAATTTCTAATACTGGCAATAGCTTCACAGGTGGAAGGCAGGTCGTTTTCGAAATGTGGCGCTCGCCTTAGCGCCGCGCACAATTGTTTTGAAAATTTCAAGAGCTTCACGGATTGAGGGCGACTCGTTGTCCAAATGTGGTTCTCACCTTAGCGCCGCGCACATGTCGATTGGTGCGCGACGCAAAAATGTGAGGGGTTACATTCTCGGTCCACGTAATATCGGTTGTCCGGACCCATCCCAGAGCTCATCTTGGCCAGCTTCTCGAGCTGGACCCAGCCGTGACAACACGGGGGGCGGAATTGGCAGCTAAAGTAAGCATTCAAATCTCGAACCTTTAGACGAGAGGGGGCGAATATGGACCCGCTGGGAGGTCTGGATTTGTTCTGGGCAACAAGAAGCGCTTCGGGGGGCTACCAGAACAGGGATATGGCCAAGAACACCCGTGCCCCCGCTACTGCGGGAGGCGCTCTGCCTAGCGCCCGCTCGGGCGGGGCGTCTCATGGCTTCCTCCTCGCTGGGGGCGCCGTCGCACCCCTGCCGCCACAGGAGGCGCTCCGCCCTGCCTGGCCCGGGCGGGGCACCTCCTGGCGTCTTCGTCGCTGGACGTTTTCTCGTTGGGCCTGGAGCCGCAGGGCCGGCCAGACGAACAGTGCGACTCTGTGCTGGGGGCGGTCGCCGCTTGGCTGCGGGATGCGCACGGCCGCGGCCTGCGGGACGCCGTGTTCGTCGAACTGCAGGTGGCCGACCACTTCGACGACGACGACGACGACGACGATAACGACGACGACGATAAAGACGACGACGACGACGACGACGACGACGACGTTTCGGAAGCTTTCAGACATTTCTGGAGGCCCTCGTCGCCGCGGCCGGACGCGGCTCGAAAGGCTGGCCAGGATGAGCCCAGGGCGGGGTCTTGTGGGACGATTTTGAGCGGGTCTTTCTCGGCGACGACGACGGTAGCGACGACTAGGACGGCAGCAGCGACGACGACGGCGATGTCGGCGACGACGGCTGTGTGATCATGGAGCTACAGGTGGCCGACCTCGGCTGCTTCGAGGCGGTCAACGCGGTGATCTGGGGCGCCGAAAGCCAGGAACGAAAGAAGGACGTATACGTGCATGGGTCCACGTTGTTTTCGAAAGGGCGCGTTGCGTGAACGTTCGTACCACGAGGCTGGTCTCGCGGACTGGGGGGCCGTATTCGTGTCCGTGGTTGGGCGCGGACGCCTTTTTCGTGGGCTCCCTAGAAGGGAGGATTGGCTGACGGGGGGGCCATCGGCCGCAGGTCCACCAGGCCGCATGTGCCCCGCCCCGCCCCAGAGCGAGCGGCTTCGCCGTCGGGGCCCGCTGCGGCCGATCCATCGGCGATGCGGCGTCGGTGCCAGGCCCCCCCCTCAGCTCGAGGCCTCCTGGAGGGGGTCCGGGCGGCTGGGGTCGGAGGGTGGCGCCGCATCGCCGATGCGTCGGCGGTGCGGCTCGATGTGGAGCCCGACTGCCTCCATGCCGACGGCGCCGACGCCTTGCCGACGTCGCCGGCGCATCGCCATTGCATCGGCGCTGCACCGCCGATGCATGGGCATCGGCAATGCGGCGCGAGCCTGCGACCCCATCTGGGAGGCCTCTACATACCTGCCCACGTCCACGGCCTCGCGGTCCAGACTCATCGGCCGCGCCCCCCAGGGATGGGAAGTGGCCCTGAGCCGATGCCCCGCGCGGGCCATAGCCATG
>CAUYUJ010014272.1:256492-306492 GCA_963575745.1 Prorocentrum cordatum | reverse complement strand
ATCCTCATCCTCATCCTCCCCCTCTGCCTCGATCCTCCTCCTCGTCCTCCTCCTCCTCGTCCTCCTCCTCCTCATCCTCCTCCTCCTCCCCCTCCTCCTCGATGCTCCTCCTCCTCCTCCTCCTCTTCCTCCTCCTCCTCTTCCTCCTCCCCCTCCTCCTCCTCCTCCTCCGCCTCCTCCTCCACTCCATCTCCTTATAGATAACTTCCCCCTGTCGCACCCCGAGGCAAGCTTCTAGGGCGGGCCGGGCGTTTCGCCTGAGACGTCCTTGACTTTCAAATTTTCAGTGACAACCGCTTCACAGATGGAGGGCGGGTGGTTTTCAAAATGTGGCTCTCGCCTTAGCGCCGCGCACATTCTTTGTCAAAAATTGCCAGAGTTTCACCGATTTAGGGCGGGTCTTTTTCAAACTGTGGCTCTTGCCTTAGCGCCGCGCACATTCGTTTTCAACATTTGCAAGAGTTTCATAGATTGAGGGCAGGTGGTTTCCAAAATGTGGTTCTCGCCATAGCGCCGCGCACATTCTGTCAAACATGTACGCAAGATTTTCACGGATCGAGGGCGGGTCGTTTTCAAAATGTGGTTCTCGCTTTAGCGCCGCGCACATTCGCAAGAGCTTCACGGATTGAGGGCGGATCGTTTATTCAATGTGGTTATCGCCGTAGCGCCGCGCACATTCGTTTTAACAATTTGCAGGAGTTTCACTGTTTGAGGGCGGTTGGTTTTCAAAATGTGGTTCTCGCCGTAGCGCCGCGCACATTCTTTTTAAACAGTTGCCAGAGTTTCACGAATTAAGGGCGGCTCGTTTCCCAAATGTGGCTCTCGCATTAGCGGCGCGCACATTCGTTTTGAACATTTGCAAGAGTTTCACGGATTGAGGGCGGGTCGTTTTCAAAATGTGGATCTCGCCATAGCGCGCCGCGCACATTCGTTTTAAACATTTGCCAGAGCTTCACGGATTGAGGGCAGGTCGTTTTCAAAATGTGGCTCTCGCCGTAGCGCTGCGCACATTCGTTCAACAATTTGCAGGAGCTTCACGGATTGAGGGCAGGTCGTTTTCAAAATGTGGTTCTCGCCATAGCGCCGCGCACATTCTTTTCAACAAGTACGTAAGAATTTCACGGATTCAGGGCGGGTCGTTTTCAAAATGTGATTGGCCTAAGCGCCGCGCGCATTCGTTTTAAATTGTTGCAAGAGTTTCACGGATTGAGGGCGGGTCGTTTTCAAAATGTGGTTCTCGCCGTAGCGCCGCGCACATTCGTTTTGCAGAATTGCAAGAGTTTCACGGGTTCCCATGATCAATGTATCGGACATGGTGTTTTGGAAGGATTCTGGACAATGCGGGAGCAACTGTTATGTTGATTCACGGTGTCGAAGTCCCAAAAATGACATGTTTGGCAAGATTCTGGATCGTCAAGACGCAGCAGTCAGGTTGATACGTGGCGTTGATATCCCGAGAACAATGTTTTGGTATGCTTCAGGATTTTCAAACGGTTGTCTTCCAACGAGGCAGTTCCCTCAATGGAAATGCGCCGCTGTAGGGGCCTATGAAGAGGCAGCTGGGAGGGAGGGTTGATTCCAACATCGTTGATTACTCTTGGGTTTACACTGGTCCTCCTCCTCCTCCTCCTCCTCCTCCTCCTCCTCCTCCCCCTCCGGCTCGATCCTCCTCTTCACCATCATTTTCCTCCTCCTCCTCCTCCTGTTCCTCCTCCTCCTCCTCCCCCTCCGCCTCCGCCTCGATCCTCCTCCTCCTCCTCTTCCTCCTCCTTCTCTCCTCCTCTCCTCCTCCTCCTCCTCCTCCTCCTCCTCCTCCTCCTCCTCCTCCTCCTCCTCCTCCTCCTCCTCCTCCTCCTCCCCCCCAGCGCTCGATCATCCTCTTCACCATCATGTTCCTCTCCTCCTCCTCCTCCTCCTCCTCCTGTTCCTCATCCTCCTCCCTCCCCCTCCGCCTCCGCCTCGATCCTCCTCCTCCTCTTCCTCCTCCTTCCCTCCTCCTCTCCCTCCTCCTCCTCCTCCTCTCCTCCTCCTCCTCCTCCTCCTCCTCCTCCTCCTACTCCTCCTACTCCTCCTACTCCTCCTACTCCTACTCCTACTCCTACTCCTACTCCTACTCCTCCCCCTCCTCCTCATCCTCCTCCTCCTCGAGCAAGCTCCTCCGAGCGAACCTCGAGAGGGGAAGGGACACGGCGAGGCGAGGCGAGGCGAGGGCCGCCGCCACACCCCCAGGGTCTGCGTCGAGACGCCGCTGCCCGAGGGCCTGCACCTGCGCGCGCGGCTGCTCCTGCGGGGCCACGCTGGCCCGGCGGAGCCTGGGGCCTCCGGGAGGGTCCCTTTGGGGAAGGGCCCAACTCCCAGGGGGGTGGGGCGCCCATACCCCCTCGAGCCGAGAAAGAATCACGACGCGAGGTGTTCGTTCTAGTTTCGGCCTAAAGCGACTCAGGATGAAAAACCTGTCCCGGGGGACGGGGTCGAGACTTCGGGGGGACGCTTATGAAAGTATCCTGGCGAAGGACCCAACCATATGCAGTTGTGAGTACCGCGTTGTGGGCACAACTTGCAGTGGAGCTCCCCATGGAGCAACGAAACGTGCGCGTGAGGGGTGTGCCCAAATGGGCGGGGAACCGCATTTGGACCATGGCACTGGGGCCTTCGGTGGAGCTCCCTACGGGGCCACGAAGCGTGTGAGGGGTGTGCTGAAAGGGGCGGGGAGCCACTGTCCGGTGGAGCTCCTTGTGAGGCCACGCAACGCGTGAGGGGTGTGCTGAAGTGGTCGACATGTGGAGGCCAGAGGCAGGGGTGGGAGGAGGGCGAGGAGGGCGTGGAGGAAGGCCAGGAGGGCGAGGAGGGCGAGGGCGAGGAGGGGAGGAGGGCGAGGAGGGCGAGGAGGAAGGCTAGGATGCGGGGCGCTGTCTCTTCAAAATGAGGGCCCAGCACCGCAGGACGATTGGGAAAAATCCGGACGTTGGGGGTCTGGGGGGGGGCGCCGTTCCCGGCAGTTCGGCTCCCCCTGCTCGCATTCCCGGGCCACTTCTCCTCGCCCTCCTCGCCCCTTGCGCTGGCTGCCCACTGCGCGTTCCTCCTCCCACTCCTCCTCCTCCTCCTCCTCCTCCTCCTCCTCCTCCTCCTCCTCCTCCTCCTCCTCCTCCTCCTCCTCTCTCCTCTCTTCTCATCCTCCTCCTGCCTCCCTCCTTCCTCCTCTCTTCCTCGATCCTCCTCCTTCTCCCCTCCTTTTCCTTCTCCTTATCCTCCTCCTCCTCCTCCTTCTCCTTACCCTCTTCCTCCTCCTCCTCCTCCTCCTTCTCCTCCTCCTCGTCCTGCTCCTCCATCTTTGTTCTTCAAAAGTATTTCCACCCTGCCGCACCCGCAGACGTGTCAGTAGGCCGACTGGGCGTTTTGCTTGAGGCTCAGCACGTATGATCGTTGAGTCTTGGAAGTTCCAAAGTAGAGTTCTCGCCTTACCGCCGCGCGCATTCGTTTCAAAAGCTTGCAACCATCGCAAGGATGTAGCACGCTTGATTTTCAAAATGGGTCGCTCGCCTGAGAGCCGCGCACGTGCGTTTTACAAGCTTGCAACAACAGATCGCCTGCGAAATGAGGCTCGCGCCGCAGTGCCGCGCGCATCCGTGTTAAACGTCAGCAACGATTTCAAGGATGGAGGACGACTCCTTTCAAGAATGGGGCTCTCGCCTCAGCACCGTGCGAATCCGTTTCTTAAAGTTTGCAGGAGTTACAGAGATGGAGGTCGGCTCCTTTTCAAAGTGGGGCGTTCGCTCGATACGCATTTAAAGAAAAAGACAAAACAAATGAATGTATATAACAGCTGCTAGTTGAGGGTGGTTGCTGTCCAAGTTTTGTTTTTAGTTGGAGACTTATTATCTTTCACATCCCAGGCATACAAATGTATAAATTGACAGCACGAATGGAGGGCGGTTCCTTTTCAAACTCGTGTTTTCGCTTGCGATCTGATCGGCGCTTGTGGTCAGAAGCAGCAGTGCAAACGTGCGCAAGAATTACGCGGATGTGGCGGTCCTCTTTCAAGGCGAGGATGTCGTTGGACACTTGTTGAACTGTATGAACCTCCGCGCTTTACTCTTTATTCGCTAGAAGGAGGCAAGTCGGTTGCTTCTCAATACGGCACTCTCTCACCGGAATGGCAAGCCCATATGATGTTGGTCTTTCAGGGAGAGGGGTGGGCGCTTCTTGGAGTGGAAAGGAGGGCTTGTAGGGACTGATGGGGAGAAACTTAAGACGGGAAAGTGTACTGCAACACCGTTGAATCAGATTGGCTTGACCCTGTTCATCCTAATTATCCTCCTTGTCCTCCTCTTCGCCCGACTACCCATCATCATGGCTAATCAACTTCCTCTTCCGATCTGTCCAACACCCCATTTCCTTTCAGAGCACATCATCATCGCACTGTCAGGCTGTTTAAGGCCCACTCTCATTGAAGTTTAGATCTTCCAAGATTCACACGAATGGGTGAGAGGTTTTCCAAACTTGGCTCACGTTGACTTTACCTTTCTATTGTACGACAACGCTGGCTGGGAAGCCAAGCGCGTACACGGATGGAGGCAGGCATGTTCACCATGTGTGTCTCGTTCGAGGTTTGCGTACATGTACGCGTGGCAGTCACACGGATGAGGATGGCGTGTTATGGAGAGCAGGTTGTCTTCGAAATTGCATTGTGGCTTGAGATTTCCCTGGGCTCGGGATCCTAAACTTCCACTGCCAATAATACAAAGATGGAGTAGTAGTCCTTTCTTTTCGTTCACGCCTTTGCTTGGGATGCCCAAGAGTTCTATGACAACAGAGCTTGAAAGTCCCAGTTGGTAACGGCCGGACAGCGTTTTGTTTTCAAAGCCGAGTCCTCTCGCTTGGGATTCCCCCGCACCGCACTATTGAAACTATCTGGGCGAAGGGATCAACCATATGCAGGCCTGAAAATCGCAAGGCCCGTGGGGCTTTCGATGGAGGTCCCTCTTGAGCCACGAACCGTGTGAGGAGTGTGACGGGATTGGCCTGGGGACACATGCGGGCGTTGCCAATGGGCCCTTCGGTGGAGCTCCTTTTGGGGCCACGAAGCGGGTGAGGAATGTGCCGAGATTGGCCTAGGGACGCATGCGGGCGCTACCATTGGGGCCTTCGATGGAGCTCCTTCTAGACCACGAAACGAGTGAGGGGTGTGCCGAAATGGGCCTGGGAACGCGTGCAGGCGCTGCCACTGGCGCCTTCGGCAGAGCTCCCTATGAGGCCACGAAACGTGCGAGGGGGGTGTGCCGAGATGGGCCTGGGGACGCATGCGGGCGCTGCCATTGGCGCCTTCGATGGAGCTCACGATGGGGGCCACGAAGCGCACAAAGGGTGTGTCGAAGTCGGCGGGGGTACGCGTGCAGGCGCTGCCACTGGGCCTTCTGGCAGAGCTCCTCTTGTGGCCACGAAATTTGTGACGGGTGTGCCGAGTTCTGTTTGGGAGGCGCATGCGGGCGCTGCCACTGGGGGCCCTCGGTGGAGCTCCCTGTCGGGTCACGAAGCGTGCGAGGAGCGTGCCGAAGTAGGTCTCTGGGGGACGCCTGCGGGCGCTGCCGCTGGCGCCTTCGGTGGAGCCCCCTGTGAGGGGGGCAGGCAACGTGTGAGGGGGCGGTAGGGATCCAAGGAGACGAGGAGAAAGGAGGAGGGGGAGGAGGAGGAGGAGGAGGAGGAGGAGGAGGAGGAAGGGGCAGCGGGAGGGAGTGGAGCGCGGCGTTGCGGATTCAAAGCGAGGGCCCAATGCCACAGGGTGGTTGAGAAGCATCGGCCGCGGCACGGACGGAGGCGGCTTCGTTGCCAAATCGTTGTCTCGCCTGACACGCTTGGGCATTTGATTGTTCCGAAGAGTATCGTCGTCAACAGCTAGGATGATGGAGGGCAACTTCGTTTCGAATCACACTCGTCTCGGCGCTGCACCGACTGTCTCAAAGCTTGTACCGCGTAGATGGGTGAAGGGAGACGCCAGCGCTCCACTCCAGTGTGTTTCGCCAGTGCGGTTGTTGATGCTCGTTGCACAGCCGACAGGACCCTCACCGTTCAAGTCCTGTCATTTCCCATGGCAGGGCTATCATCTGCATTGACCTTTGCGGGGGGGGGGACTTGGGACTGGAGGCCGGTTTGCACAATCAGTGATCGATGTGTTGGTTTGGTTGTGGTCCTCCAGCTCCTCATATTGCCTGCCTCCTCCTCCTCCTCCTCCTCCGTCCCTACCTTCTCGTCATTATCCTTCCCTGCCGCCCCCTGCCTGCTCCTGCTCCTGCTCCCCCTCCTCGTCCTCATCATCATCATCATCATCATCATCATCATCATCATCATCATCATCATCATCATCATCATCATCATCATCATCATCATCATCATCATCATCGTCGTCGTCGTCGTCGTCGTCGTCGTCGTCATTATCTTCATCAGTATCCTGCTCCTACTTGTTAGCATGCTGCTCCTAATCGTCGTTGCCGTCCTCCTTCTCCCACGCGTCTGCCAGCTGTGTGCCCACGTCTGGAGGGAGGCGAGAGCGTCGTATTGGAAGAAAGGCGCCACGGAGGTGGGGTGCTCTTAACGGCCGCCTGAGGTCCGGGTGCAGTCCATCTCGACCTGGGCCATGGCGTGCATCGGGCCGTACTCTCAGGCCTCGCGGACTCGTCCTCTTCTCCATCATCTCTCTCCTCCGTCCTCCTCTCCTCCTCCCTCCTCAGCATCCTCCCTCCTCACACTCCATCTTCTCCTACGTCCCCCGTCCTCCCTCGTACTCCCTCCTCCCTGGTTGTCCATCTTCCTGTTCTTCCCCTGCTGCCTCCTCCTCGGGTGCGCCGGCCCCGCGGAGGGGGGGGGGGGGGCAGAGTGCCGCCCCCCGCCCCCCCGAGTGGAGAGCTCGGCGTCTGGTCCGGCTGCTGCTGAGCCAGCCCCGTCGGTGAGATACGATTGCGGAGGAGGAGGAGGAGGAGGAAGAGGAGGAGGAGCAGGAGGAGGAGCAGGAGGAGGAGGACGAGGGGGGGTGGGAGGAGGAGTTTGCTTGCAATGGCGCGTCCGCGCTGCGCACATCCCACACCCTCATCGCGCATCGGTGTTGGTAGGGCTGGGATGCTAAAGTGCGCGCTCGCTGCCCTCATCCCAGGCCCCCAGCACCTGCCCCGCTTGCGCCAGGTGGGTAACGTCCCTCTCCGCCTTTACCCCCATCACTGCCCCCTTCAAAGCGAGGAATCGTCATGCGTCGCATACGCGGGGGTCTCGCTTCGGGTCCCGCCGTGAGACTGGGCACTGCTTGCGCGGGCCGGGATCCTCTGGCGGAGGTGGCGCGGTTGCGCCGCATCTGCGGGGGTCTCGCTCCGCGATTGGTGGGGGGCCGCTCCGCGGCTGGGGCTGCGCCTCGCTGCGCGACTGGGCACTGCTCGCGCGGGCGGGAATGGCGCAGCTGCGCCACCCAAGAGCGGATCCCGGCTTGGGGTCGGGGGCACGACAAGGAATCTCGCCGCTGGGGGGCCCATTGGGAAGGAATCCCAACAGAGGAGCCCCTGAGAAGGAATCCACACATGGGGGCGGTGTAGACGAATCTGCGCTGCGCACAAGTGCGAAGGAGTCAAACAAGTGCGAAGGAGTCAAACCGCCTCCTTGCGTGGCTTGGAGGCGGGCGTGCTTAGGATCGCCCGCCCCGTAATTTGTCTCGCGCTCCACTGAACGCTCCGACCCACAGTCACTCACCCCTGGCAATGGTCGGATATGGCGCTCGCTCTTTGGAGGAGTTGGAGGATGAGCAGGAGCAGGAGGAGGAGGAGGAGGAGGAGGAGGAGGGACCAATGTAACCCCAAGATGCATCAACGATGTTGCAATGCACTATCCCTCAAAGCTCCCTCTTCATAGGTCCCAACAAGGGCTCATTTTTACTGAAGGAAGTGTCCCATTGGAAGCCAACCGTTTAAACACCTTGAACCGTGCCAGAACGCCATTCCTGGGACTTCAACGCCGCGAATCAACGTTACAGTTACGCCCTGGCGATCATGATCCGTGCCAGAACATTGCTCCTGGAGCTTCAAGACCGCGAAACAACGTAACTGTCGCGCCCTGACAGTCCTACATCGTGCCAACACACCGTTTCTGGGACATCAGCCATAAGAAGCCAAGAAGCTGTTGTTAACTCTTGAGACGAATGCGCGCGGCGCTAAGGTGATAGCCACATTTGAGAGAGGACCCGCCCTCCATTCGTGAAACTGTTTGTAGATTGTTAAATGCATTTGCGCGGCGCTGATCCGAGAACCACCGTTTCAAAAGGACCCGCCCTCCATCAATAAATTCTCGCAGACGAGTGTGCGCGGCGATCAGACTTGAGCCATGTCTTGAAAAGGTACCGCCCCCCACCCTTGAAACTCTTGTAAACTTTGAAGACGAGTGAGCGCGGCGCCCACGCGAGAGCCACAGTTTGAAAAGGTATCGCCCTCCATCCGTGAAGCTAAGGTTTAAAACGCATGTGAGCGGCGCTGAAGCGAGGTCCGCATTTTGAAAAGGACCCGCCCCCATCCGTAAACTTTTTGCAGACTGGTTAGGCCGAGTGTGCGCGGCGCTAAAGCGAGAGCCACAGTTTGAAAAGGGCATGTCCACCATCCGTGAAACTCTTGCAAACGTTTAAGACGCATGTGCGCGGGGCTGAGGTCCACATTTTAAAAAGGGCCCGCCCCCACCCGTAAATATTTTGCAAGCTTTTAGGCCGAGCGTGCGCGGCGCTAAAGCGAGAGCCACAGTTTGAAAAAGACTTGCCCTCCATCCGTGAAACTCTCGCGGAAGTTTAAGACCAGTGTTCGCGGTGCCAAGGCGAGAGCTACATTTTGAAAACGGCCCGCCCTCCATCCGTGAAATTATCGTAAATTCCCAGCTTAAGGATCCTAGATGGTGGGGGAGTCCCCGGCGAAACGCCCAGCCCGCCCTATCGACACGTGTCGGGGTGCGACAGGGAGGCGTTATTTAACCAGGAAAATGCATGGAGGGAGGAGAGAATTCCAGGATTTCCACCATCACGTAGCGGTTGAAAAAAAGGCGGAGTTCAGCACTTGGGGAACAGGTCGCGATCAATCTTGTCAAGGTATTCGCGCCTGACCTTGATGATCAAGTGGGGGCGACAAGGTGTACCTAAGCCTCTGAGCTGGACCTGACCGAAAAATCTACACAACCCACAAAACCATGATCCAAGGTCTTCCTGAGACCGAAGGGCGTATGTGGGATGCGTCCAGCCACATGCCAGGTGCTAACTCCGTCCACTCGGGACTCGGGAGACCTTGAAATTCACATGGAAAGGGGGGGCGCAAGCACCCTTTAGCAATTCGGACGCCTTGCCTTTCGAAGTAGAGCTGAAACACATCGAGCACGCTCTGCCATTTTCGGCCAGTGCGTGGGCAGACGCAAAGCGTGCAAGAACCCTAGGAGGAGGAGGAGGAGGAGGAGGAGAAGAAGGAGGGCGAGGAGTAGGAGGCCACGCCCCGTCTTGAGGTCTTGCGAGGCCTGAACGGAATACAATCCTATTCTGAGCAGCCTTCTCTTAAGAAGCTTCGCTTCACGCTTGATTCGGTGCATTCTGAACCTATCTGATTCGAGGACTCTGGCCATGTCGGCCGCAGCCGAACATCCACACAAACATTTCCCTGCTTGGGCCAGCCCTCCCACCCCTGAGCGACGACCTCTCGTGCCGTGATGTGCGAGGGAATCTGCAGCACAACAACTTCTGACTCGTTTTCGGCCCTGCTCCGACAAGAGTGAGCCAATCTTGCCACAGGTCGGCCAGTGGGCCCTCTTGGGTTCGCACGGCACCCGCGTACCACCGCCTACCGACTTCAGCAGATATTACTTCTCTTGGCAAAATTGGCCGGGCTCCAGGTACAGACTTTCTTCGACTGCTCAGTTTTCAGCACAGTCGGTGATAGAACTTAGAAGGCCGAGCGAAAACCTAATTGACCATTCAAAATCCTGTAACTCTCCCCTGGAGACCGTCTGGGTAGGCCCGACCAGAGGTCCAAACAAATGTGGGCCCACAACACCGGAGAAAAGCTCTGACACACAGCTACCGCACTTCCCACACGCCAGAGCCTACAATCGTGAGTACCCTTGCCTCCCGAGGAGCCACCGAGAACGAACAGCGGCTGGTCATGGGACTCTGGCCAAGGCACCCAGGACCGAGGCACCGATGGACCATGATTCACCCTAAAAAAAACGCATCGCTACCAGGCGCGGCAACGCGGGTCCACTCATCTGGAGCTACTCATCCCATTCAGAAGCACGGGTAGCTGTTCTGTTCGGCGATAGCCTCGGTAACCAGATTGTTTTGTCCCAACCATCATGTGGTGTTGGGTCCTCGTTTTGAATAGACAGCGCCCCGCGTTCCTCTCCTGTCCTCCTCCTCCTCCTCCTCCTCCTCGTCCTCCTCCTCCTCCTCCTCCTCCTCCTCCTCCTCCTCCTCCTCCTCTTCCTCCTCCTCCCCTCCCATCACCATCATCATCATCCCCTCCTTCTCCCTACACCATCGTCACCATCATCACCGTCACCCATCATCCATCAGCATCATCATCTGCAGCATCATCCTCATCCACATCCTCCCCATCATCGTCACCATCATCGTCCCCACCGCCCATGTCGTCACACCCCTCACACGTTCCGTGGCCCCACAGGGAGCCCCACCTAAGGCCACAGTGGCGGTGTACGCATGCGTCTCCCCCACCCAGGACAGCGCTCCGTGGCCCCATAGGGAGCTCCACCGAAGGCCCGACTGAGGGTGTTTGCATGCGTCTCCCCCACCCAGGACAACGTTTCGTGGCCCAATAGGGAGCTCCACCGAAGGCCCCACTGGGGGCGTTCGCATGCGTCTCCCCCACCCAGGACAGCGCTTCGTGGCCCCATAGGGAGCTCCACCGAAGGCCAGAATCGGGGTGTTCGCATGCGTCGCCCCCACCCAGGACAGCGCTTCGTGGCCACATAGGGAGCTCCACCAAAAGCCCCACTGGGGGTGTTCGCATGCGTTTCCCCTACCCAGGACAGCGCTTCGTGGTCCCATTGTGAGCTTGACCGAAGGCCCCAGTTGGGGTGGTCGCATGCGTCTCCCCCACCCAGGACAGCATTTCGCGGCCCCAAGGAGCTTCACCGAAGGTTTCGATCGGGGTGTTGGCGTGCGTCTCCCCCACCCAGGACAGCGCTTCGTGGCCCCATTGGGAGCTCCACCGAAGGCCCCACTGAGGGTGTTTGCATGCGCCTCCCCCACCCCGGGCAACGCTTCGTGGCCCCATAGGGAGCTCCACCGAAGGCCTCAATCGGGGTGTTCGCATGCGTCTCCCCCACCCAGAACAGCGCTTCGTGGCCCCATAGGGAGCTCCACTGAAGGCCACAGTGGCGGTGTTCGCATGCGTCTCCCCCAGCCAGGACAGCGTCCCGTGGCCCCATAGGGAGCTCCACCGAAGGCTGGAATCGGGGTGTTCCCATGCGTTTCCCCCACCCAGGACAGCGGTTCGTGGCCCCATAGGGAGCTCCACCGAAGGCCCCACTGGGGGTGTTCGCATGCGTCTCCCCTGCCCAGGACAGCGCTTCGAGATCCCATTGTGAGCTTCACCGAAGGCCCCAGTAGGGGTGTTCGCATGCGTCTCCCCCACCCAGGACAGTATTTCACGGCCCCAGGGAGCTTCACCAAAGGCTTCAATCGGGGTGTTCGCATGCGTCTCCCCCACCCAGAACAGCGCTTCGTGGCCCCATTGGGAGCTCCACCGAAGGTTTCAATCGGGGTGTTCGCATGCGTCTCCCCCACGCAGGACAGCGCTTCGTGGCCCCATAGGGAGCTCCACCGAAGGCCCCAGTGGGGGTGTTTGCATGCGTTTCCCCGCCCAGGACAGCGCTTCGTGGCCCCATAGGGAGTCCCACCGAATGCGCTGCTCACAAAGACGGTACTCACAACTGCACATGGGTCTTTCGCCAGGCTAATTCGTCATTCGCTGACGACCCCGTGTCTCTACTGAATAAGCAACCAATTACGATGAGCCACCCTTTGCTTTCACTGAACAAGCAACCAATTACGATGAGCAGGTGTGTCTGGATCTTCACCGCACCGCTCGCACACGCCCAAGTCCGTCCGCGCGGCCTCCTGTTTTTCCGCTGCTGGATCCAGTACCCACCGGTGGCGATGGTGACCATCAGCTCTGAAAGTTGCTTTCCCCGCCTTGCGTTAAGTAGGAGCAGCACATGGTTGCGATAGTTCATCCAGTCCGCGCCCTGCTCGAGGCCACCTCCACAGGAAGTCCCAGCTGCCTCGTGCCATAATTGCAATCCCACGTGGTCTCGAACTCGTCGAGAAGTGGCTGCGCCAGGCCCAGGCCAACGAAAGCATCCGCGGAGAACCCCCATGTATGCTCCACGTTGCTCCCGTCACTCGGCAACTGCCACTACGTCGCCGACTTTGGACGCACCCTGACTGGAGCAAGTGCAGCACAACAGGAGAAAGCGGGCCTCGAATGAGTCGACCTCGCGGTCCAGCAGGGACACCCTGGAGAGCCGCCACCGACCTTCTCCATGCTAAGGCCACCGAAGCTCGGAGGCGGGTTCGAGAAGCCGAGAGTCGAGCCACTGACTGAGGCACAACCTGGGCAGCATCACACCATGGTCCGCGCTTGGGAGGTGGAGTTCGATTAATGACGTCAAGCATCTCCCCCTCGTTGCGAACCTTGCAGCAGTTCCTAACCTCCTCCTGTGACTGGGCATCACCGAACCAAAAACCGCAATAAGCTGATGTTCGTATGATGCTGAGGCGTGCGGCCCCGTCCTCTGAAACTTGCTAGGCGAAGTCAACTTCCTCGCCGCCCGCGCGATACGTCGGAGCCTTTGATGTGCGCCCTTTTGCGAGCTGTATCTTGACCGTGTCGACGACATCCAGCTAAATCAATGCCTAAATATGATGACTGCAGGGGCGGCTTGATGTGTACGCCTTTCCTCTTCAACCGACGAGCAACGTTGAGCGCATCCTGATAACATGAACACACCACCACGCTCTTCGAAGCGATGCCCAGCTTGAGCTTGCGAAACTCCTTGACCGTGGTGATCACAGACTTCACATATGTACTTCGAACATGTTCACGGCTGCCTGAGACGCGCCCGAGCAGATCGTCCATCCACATCCGCTCCGACACCGACAGGTGTGCAATAGCCAACTTCTCGCGAACGACCGCCGTGAGACATCTAGCTAACTTGGTGCCACTCCTCGATGCCTGTACGGTCGAGCATAGGATTAAGAAGTTTCCCTCCTTAAAGCTGGGCCAGCGCTTCTTGGACAACTTGCCAGAAAGCTGGCACAGCCTCTTGAGCACCTTCGCCCCTCCAGCGGCAACAACAAAAAACGCCCAGGTTGCCGATATGAAAAGAGAAACGTCCAGGAAGCTGGCCCAGATGTCTTGAATGAGAATGTGTTTGATCATAGGTTTGGCTGTACGATAGACTTGGTGGACTGAAATCGTAGCAGGTCAGTTCTGGCTGGGACAGCATCCGCGGCTCCATGAAGAGCTGCACCTCCAAGAACAGCACCACGGGAGGGCACCCTTTGTAGGAGGGAGGAGGGAAAGGAAGAGGAGGAGGAGAAAAAGGAGGCAGAGGAGGGAGGAAGAGGAGGAGGGAGGAGGAGGGAGCAGAAGGAGGAGGAGGGAGGAGGGAAAGGAAGAAGCCTCGGTTGCTCTCCGCGCAGCCGCAGCTCCCAGGCGCTGTGGACAGGCCCGGCGTTGCTCTCTGCTGGGGTACTCGGCCTCGTGCCGCACTCCATGGCGTTGCCTGCGGCGGAGGACTCGGGCTCGGGAATGGACGCGGGTGCTTCTTCTGAGGCACCTCTCTGCAGGCTACGGTCGATCAGGAACTTTGGGATAGCGTGTCGTTCCGCCGTTCCTGGTCCACCACGCTTCGGCGCGACACGCTATCCATTTCGCGGTTCCCAGGCGTGAACTTCCCGAGCATCTGGCCCCGCGAAGCGGAGCGACACGCTATCCGCTTGCAGGGCATAGCGTGTCCCCAGGGCCGCCACGGCGACACGCTGAGCAAAAGCACCCGACCGTGGTATTACATAGGCACCGCCGCCTGCCTTGCTTGGAAATGATCTGCTTCGTTCCGCCTTGCACTACAGCGCACTTCTCTGCTGCATTGTGTCCTGCATCGAGCTGGCTCGGTTTGCCATAAATTGCCTTGCGTTGTGCTGCTTTACGGTATGCTGCTGCTGCGCATTGCGTTGCATTGCCTTGCATGGTTTTGCGGTTACACTGAATTGATTTGCGCTGCATTTCACGAGGCGAAGTCATCGACGTACGGGAAGAGTGTTCCTGGAAGGGCCGAGGGAGGGCTCTTCAAGAAACCCGACCAGCGATCAACTTTCCCGCCGCAGGCCCTCTCTCACAAAATAGACGTCATACCCTTTAGAATGCCGGATTTGACGTTCACTCAGCCTAAATGCGGAAACGTTCGGCCTCCCCCTGTGGCAGGGTCCCTAGTCTCTGGCCGCGCTCGCAGGATGCGGCGGCGGCGACAGTCGACGCCGAGAGCGACAGCGTCTCTGAAAGGCAGCGCCCGCGCGAGAGCGCCACTGGAGCGAGCATCCTGCAGTGGGAGGCCGAGCTGTGGATGCTCGCACGGTCCATGCGCAACGTGCTGGCGGAGGTTGGCAGCGGCCTCGGAGAGGTCGCCATGGCGCAGGCCTGCCGGATTTCTCTCGCCCCGCTCGGAGCAGCCTGCGTGTTCGCGCGACCGTTGTCCGAGGAGGGGTGTTGAGGCGCCAGCTCGCCACGCCAGGACGTGCCTCGAAGTGACGTCAGCTTGACCAGTGCTCCAGGGGGGTCCTGGCGCAGGTTTCGAGAGGACCCTGGGGCCAGGGGGCAAAAGGGTCAGCGTCCTCTCCCTGCGGCGCGCGTGAACGGGTACGGTCACCCGACGAAGGCACCGAAGCATCACCATTGCCCGGCCAGGGCCAGCCTGAGACCCGAGATGGTGGTTTGACCCTCCTGGCCACGGCCAGGAGGACAGGTCCACCATGCCATGGCCAAAGAACGGCCCTGCCGAGGCACGGTGGTGGTGCATCAGCGTTACGGCCTCGGGCGTTCCTGGCGGGGCGGGAGGACCTCGGGGGCAGGTCTACGTCTCCGGCCAGTGCGATTTCGGGGCGGTCCGCGAGCGCGTGCTCGGATACCTGCGGCGGGAGTGCGCTTCCGCGGACCCCATAGTCACCATGGTGGCTGTCCCCCGGCTGCCCAAGGATGGCAGCATCTCGCAGGCGTCTTGATGGGGACCCGTTGGGGAGCGCAGCTGAATTCGATTGATTCCCATTAACAATGCCTGCGCTCAGGGGCTCTTACCTGTGCAACCCAAGAATGTTTCGGATGCAACTCCTGGGAGGTCAAATTCTGTTTTTGCCCTGGTCCGAAGTCCGGGTTAATCCGACTTACTCCCGCTTAGTCCGGCTTAATCCCGCTTAATCCTGGCTAGTCCGGCTTAATCCGAGGCCCTTTCCAGCACAGCAGGCGCCCACTGGGGCTCAATCTTTTTCAATTTGTCCGAGGACAGCCTCCCAGCAGTTGCCTCCTAAGAGTGCGGGTGGCTCTTCTGGGGGTTCGCCTGCTGCCCTGGGTGGTGGCCGCCCGTGGGCGCCTCGAGGGCTCCCCCCCCTGGCGATGGGTGGGGTCTGCTGGGGGCTCGCCGGGGCGCCCGCCCGTGGCCGCGCCCCGTGGGCGCCTCGAGGGCGCGCCCCCGTGCGCTGGGCACGCGGCTCGCACGACGGGGCCTGCGCCACGCAGAGTGCATCGCATACAGCCAAGGCGCTGAGACGCGGCCTTCGATGGTCTCTTTCTTTCGATGGTCTTGCGATGGAACAGCGAGACGTTCCCAGGCCCAAACTCAATGGACGTCCTGGGGTCTCAGGGTCGGGTTTCTTGTGGAAGGTTTCTTGTGGTCGGGCCCCTACCGTATGCAACAGCAGTTTCCAGCACCTGGGGAGCTCCAGAAGCACGTCTGCGTCGGTCGCCAACTCGGGTGGTGTCTCGCGCGCATTCGTGCAGCCAAGATGCTGAAACAAGGAACCGTTCAGGTTGGGAAGGGGCTCGACGTTCCTCACGTTCAGTAGGTCCGTCCCTGGCAACTTCTCCGGCGTTCCTCGTCCACGCAGGCGGGTCTGGGGTCAGAGAAGGGGCGTCGTTCCTTATTTGGCGTTCCTTCTTTCAGCGGCCCGTCTATAGCCTGCACCACGTCGCTTGCGACGCATAGCCTGCACCACACATCGAGTGGCCTTCGGCCCATCCCACCACCGTGCTCGCGGTGTGATTCAGAGTCATCAGGGATGCTTCCTAGGGGTCTCTTAGGAGCGCTCTCGGGGGCCTCTGGGGGGCCAGTTTTGGTGCATCTGAGGACAGCCTCTGAAGGGCCTCATGGGAGCCGCTAGCGGCCCTCTTGGCTTCCTGGGGGTCTCGGGAGCCTCTTGGGGCCTCTTAGGGGCTTCTTGGAGGCCTCTTCGGACATCCTGGGTGCCTCTCGAGGCCGAGGGCTCGAAATGTCCTCTCGGGTTCCCCGTGGGGGCATCCTCTGAGCCGTCTTAGAGGCCTCTTGGGCCGTCTGGGAGGCCCGTGGGCTGTCTTGGGGCCCTGGGGCCCTCTTGGAGGATTATCCGGCTGTCTTGGGGCGATATTGGGGGGCATCTTTGGCCGTCTTGGAGCGTCGGGAGGCCGAAAAGTCGAGAACGCCAAAGTCGTTCAAAAACCTAAGGACAATCAATGATTTGAGCCTCTTGGGAGTGGCCTTGGGGGCCTCTTGGGGCGTCTTCGAGGCCTCTTGGGCCGTCTGGAGGCCATCCTGGGCGCACTGGAGCGATCTTTCGGCGATTCTGCGCCCTCCCAGACAGTCTGGGCGGCCTCCTGGGGCTTTCTTGGCCCGTTTTGGGCACCTCCTAAGCGAAGGGACTGTCCCGGAGGCCCACGCGGAACACTCTGGAAGCACCCCGCAGCGCCCAGGAGCGCCCGGGAAACCCGGAGTCCGGGCCTTTTGAAAAACTTACAAATTATCCCAGTGCGACCCTACCTAGGAGTTGGAGCCCCTAGGAAAGCAGCATTAGTAGCAACAGTAAAGCTAAGCTAAACTAAAGCTAAGCGAAAGCTAAGCTAAAGCTAAGCTGCAGGTAAGCTGCAGATAAGCTAAAGCTAAGCTAAAGTTAAGGTAAAGCTAAGCTAGAGCTAAGCTAAAGTTGAGCTAAAAGCTAAGTTAAAGCTAAGCTAAAAGCTAAGCTAAAGCTAAGCTAAAGCTAAAGCTAAGCTAAAGCTAAAGCTAAGCTAAGCTAAGCTAAGCTAAGTTACAGCTAAGCGAAGCTAAGATGAAGCTAAGCTAAGCTAAGCTAATCTAAGATGAGATAAGCAACGCTAAGCTAAGGGGCGCAACTGGGGGAACCGCGGGGCGGGGACTGGGGGAACCGCCCGGGGCGTTTTACACTGCCTGCCCCTTTAAGCAAACAAAGTAAGAACCCTCCTAGGCATAACCTAGGTAGGGAACCATGTACCGTTCATGGCTGCATAAGCCTTGGGACACTCCACTTTGTGCCAGAGGCACGGTGGCGGATATTGCACCAGACGCAGATTGCATCTCATATCTTGCAACGCGTAGCGTGTACCACATCGCAGAGTACTTTTTACATATATATACACACATATATATATATATATATATATATATATGTGCATATACGTGCATTCGTTTATACACACATACATGGATGCACGCATGCGTGCATGCATACATACATATGTGCATGTATATGTGCACACATGCATGCATACGTGCATGTACATTTGCGTACGTCGGTGCACGCATGAATACATACGTACATACATTCGTACACATAGTCGTACATGCATACATACATACAAATATACATACATACATACATACATACATGCATACATGCATGCATGCATACATACATACATACATACAAGCATACAGGCACATTTACATACATGCATGCATGCATGCATGCATACCTGCAGACATTGCACAACATGACCTGCACCACGCATATTTAACTACATGTCTTGATACAGATATAGTGTAGCAGATGGGCTGCCTTCTACTCCTCCGTCTCCTCCTCCTTTTCACGTCCTGCCTCCTTTCATTCACAGACACTCAAGCTCAGATTCACAACCACACACTCACATCCACTCATACTGCGATCACTCGCACGCAGACACATGTACATCCATCCCACTCATACTCAGACTCACTCACACTCAGACTCATCCACTCAGATTCGCTCACACCCATATTCATTCACACGCAGACCTCACCACTCACATTCATATCCCCTCAGACCCACATTCGCTCACACGCAGTTCACTCAGACTCAGACTCACGCACACTCAGACCCATGCGTTTCATTCATACAAACTCACTCACACGCAGAACTCACCACGATCTAGCAGGTATAGCACCTGAGCACACCAAGGAAGAGCTGATAGGGGGCGTTACCCTCGCCAGTTCGTGCCCGGTTTGAGGGGATGTCTCGAGCGAAGAGCTTGCTTGGCGGCTCCGATTCCATTCCTCGCAGAGCAGGTTGTTAGGATGTCTCGAACAAGGCGCTTGCTTTAGCACTCCAAAGGGAGGAGGGGAGCGCCAGGGAGTGGTACACCCACCCGGTCGCGCCCATGTTGTGGGGATGTGTCGAGCGAGGCGCTTGTTCGGCGGCACCAGCTTTCTCCCTTTTAGAGGAAGCTGTGAGAATGTCTCGAGCGAGTCGCTTGTTGTAACACCCGAAGGGGAGGAACCGCCAAGGGGTGGTACACCCACCCGGTCGCGCCCATGTTGTTGGGATGTGTCGAGCGAGGCACCTGTTCGGCGACACCGATCCTTCCCGTGTCAGAACAGAGTGTAAGGATGTCTCTAGCAAGGCGCTTAGGTCAGCACCCCAAAAGGGGTGGGGGGCCATCCAGCGCCCCATCGAAGGAGCACGCTACAATTTCTCACTTTCAATCACCCACAGCGTGACACGATAGCACTTGAGCACCCCAAGGGTGAGCCGCCAAAGGGGTACTACACCTCGCCCGTTCGCGCCCAGAGCGTGGAGATCCTTCGATCGAAGCCATGGTTTCGGCACCCCCGACCCTTCTCCTGTCAGCACACAGCGGCAGAGAGAACGCAGCATACGGCGGCAGAGAGAAGCATAGAGGAACGCGCACGCTGGGACCTGCACTTAGATCCCACGCCCAAGCACTCACAAAGGATAGTGTCGTAATATGAGATACACATTACCATTCGACGTACCGAGCCCATCTGTATGAAACGACAAGGGGATCTGGTCCAGACAGTATGGCTTATGACAACACAGGATCTGTCAGTTGCGAGCTAGATGGGCAGCGCGCGGGCTGCACGATCCACAGAACAGCAACAGAAGGACGAGGACTGAAGCCCCAGGCTCGAAGAGGAAATGGGGGGCAGGAACCAGGGGGCAGGAAAAGGACGGAAGAGGGGCCGAACAGTAAATGCGACAGCAGCAGCGAGACGGCACAAAGAGGAAGAGGACGACAACGAAAGAGGTCAGATGAGGACTTTCCAGTGGCACGTTGGACAAGCAGCCCGGCCTGCGCCATTTCGCTCTGGCGTTCCAAAAAGATTCGTTGTCTGTAGTTAGCGCAAGAAGCGCGCGAGGCCGAGCTCACCCGCTAGATCTTCGGGCGGCCCGCGGGAAAGAGGATCAGGGCCAACCTGAGTCCGCGCAGGACGTCGCTATGCTGGACCCCCCAGCAGCCCTTGAAAGTGGGGACGGTTTCGCAGTTCGCAGCCCCGAGAAGGCAAAGATCATTGGTGCCCCCTGGGTGTTTCAAGGACATTGGCCACGTGGGTGGGTCATGAGGGGCTTCCGAAGGCATTTGGAACCGCATTGTGGCCCTCGTCGGACCTCCCGGAGGTATGTCGGAAGCTATCTTGAATCAGATGTGGATATATGGGGCCGCATTGAAGGCTATCTTGGAGCGTAGGAGGCCCTTTTGGAGCCATCGCGGGCGAAGAGGGACCCCCTGACACATCGCGAAATCCGCAGAAAGAACAGGGAAGGGAGGGGGAGCCCCACCCGAAGGGATGAGGGTTTTTGAAACAAGTGACAAAGGCATCCTTAAACCACCTTGGTCCAAAGAGCTGATGTGATTTACAAATGAGTTTGTCTCATCGTTCGGCTTGTTCGGAAAAGTTTACCATACCAGGGAGTCCCCGTATCGCCCCCCCCCCTCATCCCTGTCAAATAATGCTACGCGCGCGCCCGCTGGTCAAAATTATTAGGACGATGCACCCAATGTGGCGCAGCGCGTGGTTTGAATAGCCGGAAGGCTTTACAGGGGTGTTATCGTGGCACGGAGGTATAAATGGGCATATATATATATATATACATATACATATATATATATATACATATATACATATATACATATATACACAAGATTTCAATACAAGATTCGAGGGTTCGTTTCGCTTCGCCTCAATCTTGGTCCCGCGCCCACGCGCAACCGAACACTCGGTGACTGAATGATTGCTGCAAGCACGCGTTGACCATGAGAGGGGTCGCGGTCATCGTCCCAGGCGGGCCACAGGCATTCCTTTAGCTTGTGAGTCGTATACAGAATTGAAAATCCTCATAATTGCCGTTTTACTTAGTTTTTTTTCTTTTTTTGTCTTGGTCTCCTTTGGGCGCTCTTTGGGTTTGTGGGCCCGCGGTTCATCCTAAAGCGCGCCTGGTTTGTGGGCCAGAGGCGTCTTCGAAGCGTGGTGGTTTCTCAGGGTGCATATGGGACGTTTACTTGGGTGCCTGCTTGTACGCCAGGGCTCTTCAGGATTCATCTGCCTTCCTCAGGATGTATCAGAGTTCGGTTTTTAGGGACTGACCCAGGTGTTCTTAGTTTTCCCTTCAACTTCTTCAGGATTCCAGGATGTCTAAATATTCAATCGGATTCTGCATGTTGTGGGGAGGGTGTCTTGGGGAGGGGGTGTCTTGGGGTGTCTGGGGGTGCCCACACTTTCCTCACGCGCCCGTCGTGCCCTTTGGGTGGGCGCGGTCGTCTTCGCCCGCCTCGCGGGAGGAGACGGCAGCCCAAAGGGCGGTGCTCCTGGGGTGGGCCAAGCCGTCTTCCCCCGAAGCACAGGGGGGGGACGGCCTAGCCCTGGGGGCACCAGCGGATTGACAACGACACCAACTCATACATGATGAATGTTTCGGGTGTATTGTGGCCTCAGGCGTCTTGGGTTCATGGGGGCCGTAGGCGTCTCTGGGGGGCGGGGTGTCTTGGGGCCATGGGCGTCCTGGACTGTCTCGGGTGCCCTGGGTGCCTTGGGGCTATGGGCTCCTGGGGGTGTCTTGGGGCAATGGGCGTCATGGGGTTTTAATGTTGTTCCGTAGCCAGTTTCGCTCAGGCCAACAGAAGTTCTGAGGGCTCGCCTGCAATGCCCAGGCAGCCGCAGTCCGCATTCGAGCAGATCATCCAGGGCACCGTGACCGTGCTCCCTCCCACGCCTGTGATGGACGAGCGCTGCAGGACGCCGTCTCCAGCGCCGTCCAGCGCGAGCCTGAGCAGTCGGGGCAGCCGTAACAGCCGTCTCAGCACCCGTCTCGCAGCCGCTACAGGCGCTGATGTGCCAGCAGATCAGCTCCCAGCTCATGACAGCCGTATCCTACCTGATGTGCCAGTAGATCAGCTCCCAGCGCATGCTTCAACAATGGCGCAGGTTAAGTACAGCGAGTGGTTGTACGAGCAGCAGAGGACGCTTGCGGAGCTGACCTGGATGCAGCGGCCACGTGACGTTAGCATCATCATCCCCCTTGGAGGCGGCAGCGTGCACGTCGGCTTTGACTACAACGGCATAGCGACGCACTGGTGGATCTGAGAGCGCGCCAATAGCCACCACAGTAGAGCGGACGCGCCAGTTGGCGGATTGCGGCTCAGGAGAGAGACAAGTCTCTCCCTCCTCTCCCTCGCTTCCCCCCGACTCCCTCCTCCTCCTGGGGTGTCTTGGGGTGTCTTGCATGTCTTGGGTGGATGTATTGGGGTGTCTTGGGGAGGGGTTGTCTTGGGGTGCCTTGGGGGTGTCTTGGAGTGTTTTGGGTATCTTGAGGTGTCTTGGGGTTGGGGAGAGCTTGGAGTGTCTTGGAGTGTCTTTGCATTACAGATCGCACACGAGCTTATATTAAGTTGAAGGCACGACATAAGCTGCACTAAATGTAATACGACAGAAACGACGCTAAATCTGCCACTACAGTACGCGCCAAACGAATACACTACATTACAACACGATGCGAATACACAACGCTAACACGCTAATATAGTACACAATACAACTGCACGGCGCCAATGCACTACACGAACCTATTGCGTAATCAACCTGCGCTACTACACGACGCGCCGGCCCTACGTTATTACGGCAGCTAATGGCACACCGCTACGCGACACTTACTTAATTAATGCGCGACACTGAGCACGCGATGTTTAGTACGCGACACTTTACGACGCGCTGCCTAGTCCACGACGCTGGCGCCGTCTTGGGGCAATCTGGGGCCTCTCGCGGGGCTCTCTTTGGCCACCCCCAGGCCTCCTTGAGGCATTGGCAAGCTGACGGGGGCGAAACGGCGGGAAGGCAACAAACATTGAGTGCCTTTATGGTTGCGATGGGTTATGGCTTCTCGGAGGCTCACATTTGAAAGGCTTCGCGGCTCGAAAAATGACTTCTTGGGCTCTCTGAAGGCCCCCCTGGAACCATGCAACAACACGAATCATAATTGTTGATGTCGTGGCATGAATTGGCGTAGCACGTCCGTGTCGCGTATTCGCGTAGCGTTGTCGTGCAGTGTCTTCGTAGAGCGCATGAGTGAAGTGTATTATTGTAGTGTATGTGTGTAGTGCATTAGCGCAGAGTGTTCGCGTAGTATCAGGTGTTAGTGTATTCGTGTAATACGTTGTTATAATGTTTTGGTGTAGTGCGTTCGCGTGGTGTACTAAGTCGCGCATGCGTGTTTTATTGAGAATTCGGTGTGGCTGCAGCGCACTCCCATGCATGTCAGTGAATATATTGTTGGGGTTTGGTTATGCTGGGTTATTTTGGGCGTGGGCCCTTCTGGAACCCCCAAAGCCCCTCATGAACCCCCTGGGTTTCGCGTGGCCACCCCCCAGGATCCACGGGGACCCTCTGTGATTCCCCAGGTTTCCTCATGGTTTCCCAGAGAACGGTTACTTACGGGCCCCTACTGTCCAGTCTGTTTTCTGATGCCCTCTACGTCCCCATACGGTCCCCAGTTGCTCCCTGCTGCCCCTCGCGGACCCCTACGGCCCCCTCTGTCTTATGCGGCCCCGTCGGTCCCCTACGGCCTCCCGCTGTCCCCTGCGGTCCACTGCGGGCCCCTACGGACCCCGACGGTTCCTTGCGGTCCTCTGCGGCCCCCTGCGGCCCCTACGGTGCCCTATTGTCGCTTTGGTCGTCTGCGGTCCCCTACGGCCCCCTACGGTCCCCATCTGTCCCTTACTGTTCCCCGCGACCATCGTCATCGTCGCCGCCGCCGTCGCCAGCCCGTCTCTTTATACGTATGCCCTCGCCCTCATGCTTCTCGCCCCCTCACCCCCCCCGTTCAGCCCCCCCCCCCCCGCGACCTCGACTCCGCCGCTCCCTTCACCCCTCCGCCTGGTGTGCAAGTATGCATCCGCTTTCCCGCATCTTGCCCCCTCGCCGTGCCATCCTCAACCTTGCCCTCGACAGACCAGGTTGCTCTGCCGTGTGTGTACAATTACTATCTTGCCCCCGCGTCCCCTGCCCTGCCACATCTTGGTGAATTGATACGCCTTGCCCTCGTCATTCCGTTCACAGCAAGAGGGGGTGCGCATATGTGCAGCGCGCGGTTGTGCCTGTACGGTTGGGCCCAGCGTCGGCGAACATTCATACACGATCTGCGCCTGTTGCATGTACTTGCATTGTGCACTGCATTGTGAGACTGGCATTGCATGGCGGTGCATTCATGTGATGTGGTATGTGTTGCATAGGCTTGCATTGTCCACGCAATCAGTGCATGTCCTGCGTTGCCTGAAGTGCATTGCGATGCGCGTCAGTGCAGGGATGCATCATGATCCGCATTGCTTGTTTGGCTCAGCAGCTAAGCCTGCACGTCTTCGCCGCGCACGGGGCTGTCCGCATACCGAACACAGGACAAACGATGGGCAAAAGGCGTAGCAAATCGAGCAGTGGCCCAGATCCGATTCAGAGCTTGTTGACTTCTGGCATGAAGGCGTATTATGGTAAAAGTGATGATATTAAAAAAAGAAAGGGCTCAGATTCAGACGACGAGTCTGATGATTACATATATGAGGCAGAGATCGAGCTTCGAGCACGCCACCGCAAGTACGACAAACTAACGATCAAACAGGTAGAGTATATTATCCTGAATTTGAAAGGTGTCGGAGTGACAGCAGAAGATCTCGGTGAGCTTGGATCCAAGAGTTCGTTTCACATGAGGCAGGTTCGAGGGACCATGATCAATCGTTACACAGACAGAACAAAGCAAAAGAGCATAGCGAAGCATTGGCAAACCTTCGGACGACCCAGGGCTCAAATTACAAACAACGGTGCCTCAAGCTTTTATGTTGTGCTCTGAACGTTCCAGCTTCAAAGCAATTCAGGGCAGATAAAGACACTACGATGGGGCACCAGATGACCGTGTGGCAAGAGCAGTGGAACAAGCGCAAGAAGGACCGACCCTTTTTTGCTTGCACTGCCGCGTGCATTAGCGCAAATGCCCTCCCTCTCCTCAGGTCTCAGTAAATGATGTGGTGCTGCGTTCATTGTAGTGCGTTGCGTTGCGTTGCATTGTCGAGTGCGTTGCGTAAGCGTTCGCTACCCTGGGAAGTGCTGTGCGCACTGCGCCGCGCGAATGAACGTGCACCCGGCGATCAACACACTCAAACCGATAGTAAGATCGATAGTGATATTAGGAATGAGATCGATAATGAAATCGGTGATTCTACCACTTGCATGGTCGATGATATCGATAGTGTGATCGCTCGCATTGCCCTCTGCGTGTCGCTCACCGTCCACACCCCTCACCCGTTTGAGCAATCGTGGCTAGGTCTTGTCAGAAATGTGGGCATGCGGGGGGGGGCAGAGGGGAGCAGGAAGTGAATGAGGGTGATGATGTGGATGAGGATGGTGAGGAGCTGGTGCCGTGGCCCGCAAACGTCAAATACGGGCCCTCGGCGGTCGATTGAGAACTTCAGTCCTCTGTCCTCGGCTCGATTCCCGCACTTTGGCCTCGGATCCTCGACCCCCGAGTCTCGACCCTCAGCCTCCGATGCTCATTCACAGTGCATCGGCCCTCGCACTTCAATCATCGGTCATATTGCTATGAGCCACGGGGTCCCGCAACCAATCGCACTATCGATCCCATTGCCGATCTCACTGTCAATCTGATAATCTCACTATCGATCTCACTATCGATCCCACTATCGATTAGCAACATTATCAGCACCATTCTCGCCGTAGTCGTCGTCGTCGCCGTCGTCCTCGGCGTCCCCGTTTCGCCATGCCAATGTCTGGCCGCCGAGGAGGGCGTCCGCGAGGTGAAAGACATGTACGAGTCATTGAAGAGGCAGGCTGACGAGGACGTGGAGGGAGGGAAGGGGAGGGAAGAGGCAGCGGCTGAAAAGAGGAGCGTGCAAGGGGAATGGGAGGGGAGCGTCATGTAGGATTGTATCGAAGACGCCTACGGCGAATCATCGCCGCCCCCTGCAATTGTGGAAGCGCCTATGTGGCCGAACGTTGAGGCCAGACCTGCCAAGCTATCGGACCACGTGGTCCCCGAATCGGTTTGAAAAGCCTTCGGGGAACACGTGGGCATCTTGAAGGTCATCCTGGCAGCCTGGAGGCCATTTTGATCCTTTCGGGCCTTCTTGGAGGACGTCTTGGGGGGCTCTTGGGCCGTCTTGGAGGCCATCTTCAGCATCTTGGAGTTCAGGGCAGGGGGCATCAGAAGCATGGGGGTAACTCCACTTCGTGCCTCGTGGCGCCGTGGTGGGCATTGCAGAGTTGAAAGTAGGTTGGCATAGGGTGCACTAAAGTATGTGGTGGAATGCCTAGGGGAAGCGTTATCTAGCATGGAGTTGCGTAAATAACAGGTGTAGCATGTAGGTCAGAGTAGAGTAGTTCGAGCCTGAGTTGCGCGCGCAGCACAGGGTTAAGCTGAGGTGAGTAGACCAGCAAAGCAGCGCTTCGTGTAGATTGGGCGAGGTGGTCTAGACATGAGCACACCGTCGTGCACGCGCGCTGCCCAAGAGGGCCCGATAAGTCTCCAAGGCGGCCCGAGAGCGCCCAATATAAACGCCCAGTGGCCCCAAGAGGGCCCAATAGACCTCCAAGAAGCCACAGGGGCGCTCTACGAGGCCACCCGAGAAGGTGCCAAGATGTCAAACCATTGATTTTTACTCAGGGTTCCTATGTGATTGGGATTCTCGCTTCTTCGTGCCTCGACGCTCCATGCCGGACATCGAGGCTCCGAACAGCGCCCTAAGGCGGACCAAGCAACCCCTAAGAGGGCCCCAGCGCGGCCTAAGAGGGCCCCAGGGCGGCCCCTGAGGCCCACCAGACGGCCCCCAGAGGCCCACCCCAAGAGAAAGCCAAAAGGGGGAGCACAAAGCGACAGTGCAAGACACCCGCCAAACCGATGCCCCCAGGAGGCCACAGGAGGCGCCCAGGAGACTCCAAAAGACTTCCAGAAGCCCACGAGGCCCCCAAGAGGCCCACAAAGAAACCCGTGGAAACGTCAAAACTGCCACCGAGAGGCGGCGCGCCCGCCAGCCCGCGCAGGAGCTCGCCAAGATGAAGTGCCAGCACCCGTGGTTGAAGAGTGCGCTCGCGGCCATGGAGAAGGCCAAGGCTAGCGACAACTCAGACATGAGCGACAGCGATCAGAACTCAGGCGACATGTCGGACTCAGCTTCCAATGACGTGATCGGCTCGGCCGAGACGAAGAAGATGAAGATGAGGAAGGAGAAGGAGGACGGCTTTGTCGGCAAGAGCGACAAGCAGGATCAGACCCCTGTCAAAGGCCATCGTCGAAGCGAGCTGTCAGTCAAGGCTCGCAGCAAGGGCGAGAAGCACAATATCGACATTGGCGACAGGCTCAAGAAGGGCAACGACAGCAAGAGGGAGAAGAGCGACGGCCAGAAGCGCGAGAAGGGCCACACCAGCAACATGAGGGAGAAGAAGCGCTGTCGCTCGGACTCGCGGCCGCGGTCAGCCTTTAAGCAGAACTTGAAGCAGCGGCAGCCGCTGCAGACGGCCTCGGACGACGACGACGACAGCGACGACGCCGACGACAGCGCGGACAGCGACAACTCCGACGACAGCATGAAGCACAACGGCCGCCCACTCGGGAAGTACGCCAGCGAGCTTGGCGATGACACGAAGATACCAAAATGGATTGCCACCATCCAGGGCCTGAAGAAGCCCGACCAGCGTGCGCTGCAGCACCTTGCGGAGCATGAGTACATCGAGAACATGGAGGGGCGGGGCGGGCGAGAGAGCGGAGCATGTGCACAAGGAGACAGACTTGAGGATCAGGACGAGGACGCGAGGGTGGCGGAGGAAGAGGAAGAGAAGGAGGAGGAGGAGGAAGAGGAGGAGAAGGAGGAGAGTGGACAGAACGGAAGAGCAAGGGAAGAGATGGAGGAGGAAGTCGAGGGTCTCTGCGGACTCGCGTCTTTTCGACCCGATCCAGGATCGGGTCGGAACGACACGAGTCCGCGAATACCCTTGCCCCGATCCTTTGCATCGTTGTTCGTTTGGCTGCTCGCGTCGGTTGGTCGTTCCAAGGGTGCCCAAAAGGGCGTCGGATGCCTCCGTGGCGCGTGGTCAGGTGAAGTTGCGTGCGCTTCACGCGCGCGCGGCTTCACCTGCGGCGTGCATTTCGTGGCTTCTTGGTTGTCCCATGTGGTCACGTGTGTTGGACAGGTGGCGCTGGTCTTGCATTTGCATGGTTGCCCTGTGGTGTTTATCATGTCTCCTCGTGCGTTTTTTTTTTGGGGTGCGCGCAGCGCTCGTTGGAGGTGGGGCGGGGGCCAGGCGGAGTTTCACAGCTTGCTGGCCGTCTCGAAGTGGGACCCGACGAAGACCGCGAGCTACGCGCTCTTCACTACGTTGGGGAAGGAGTGGCTCGAGGAGCAGTGGACAGCGAGGAGAAGCATCTCAGAGGGGCTCAACAGACAGGTTCAGGAGTCGAGGATGCAGGAGATCGAAGCGATTCGAGCACAGGAGCAGGCCATCAGGGCCCGAGAGCAGAAGAACGCAAAGCATGAGGCTGACAAGTTGAGGAAGCAGTTGCGCGCTGCAGAGGCGCGGGAGATGGCAGCGACGAAGCAGGCGTCACCAGAGGAGGCGGCCGACGGCACCAAGAAGGGCAAGAAAGGCAAGCCGAAGGCGGCAAAGCCAGGAGCAGGAGGAGGAGAGGAGCGCAAGCCTGAGCTGACGGGCGACGGCGGCCAGAAGAAAGCAAAGCACAAACACATCCAGGATACCCCATTGCCGTCGCTTGCTCCTGACGCCCGTGATGATGACGATGATGCTGAGAAGCATGGCGCTGAGAAGGATGACACTGAGGCTGAGTTGCTTCCCTGTTTTGTTGATTTGCATCTCTCGTGCGTTCAGGCAGGCGCATGGTCCTAGATAACAGTGGTTACGATTTAGCGTGTTGCCACCAGCACATCCAGAAACGATGCATTGACAAGTTGGGGTGGTCAGGGAAGTGGCTTAAACCACGTTCTCGCCCAACCCCTCCCTCCTTCGAGGAAAGTAACACCCTCGCCCTACCCCGCTCCCCTGGACCTGGAGACTGGTCTGCTAGGTTGAAGCGTCCAAGGTTTCCCGCAACGGCCCCAAAACGACATCGGACTGCAACTGGGCCTCCAAGATGGCCAACTACAACGCACGCACGCCCGAGCTGCTTACAATATGCCCTAAGAGCCCCCAAGACCGCCCCCCAGACGGCCACAAATGGTCAAAGAGCCCCCCACTGGAGGGCCATCAAGAGGCCCACGGTTTCATCAAAACCCAAATTTCAAATGGTTATCAATGCGTTGTGTTGCGTTGCCTTTTTGCTTGCGGTGACCCCTCCCGAGGCTTCAAGACGGATCCAAAGCTGCACAAGATAACCCCAACAGATGCCCCAGAAAAAAAAAGGCCCGAGACTGGCCCGCGAGCGCCCAGAAGCGCACCAAGAGCCCCCCTGAGAGCTACCCAAGAGGTGCGCGTGGTTCTGGCTCCGATTGGGGGATGTGCGAAGGGGGAGGCGGGGAGGGGGAGGGGGGTTGCAACGGGGGTGGGAATTGCAACCCTCCCCTCTCTCGGCCGATGTCCTCCCCTCACCCGTGTCAGCATCATCCTTCTACTCATGGTCCGTCCCATCCTCCGCATGCGATTCATCGTCCGTCTCCCAGCTCCCTCATGCATGCGTCCAGTCTCGTCCTTCGCTTCCCTCATTTGCTCGGTGTGGCCGTCCTCTCATATGCCGCCCTGAAGAGTTGGTGAGACTTGTCATCAACGTGTCCGCCGTTGCTGTGTTGCTAGTGTGCAATGTTCGCCTGATTTGTATTGTGCGACGGTGGTTTGTGAGTTGCCGAGTGGTTACAGCGATTGCGTCCAGTGCATGTCTTGTGCCTATGATCGTCGTGAGCGCCTTGTCTCCCGCTGCGTTGTCGCAGGCTGCGGGCCGCTCCGATCGTCCTGCTGCTGGCGGGCGCGATGGCGGCGGTCGCGAGGCTGCCCGCGCCGCGCCCGAGCAGATCACCATAGGGGACGAGAAGGACATCGGCGGCTTTGGCGTCGAGGCCCTCCAGAGCGAGTGTGACGGCGCAGATGATGAGGACGAAGAAGATGAAGATGAGGAGGGTGACGGCCCAGAGGACGATCAGGCAGGTGCGAAGCAGCCTAAGTGATGAGTGAGCAATCGCCAGATATGTAGGTAGGACGTTAATGCTTGCAGCCAGTCCGTCTCATGGTGGGCAGAGGTTCTGGGGTTGCTCGCGCGCGAGGCCGCACGCACTTGTTGTGATGAGTACGGCGCATAGCTCAGAACCGCACCGCTGACCCCGAACACCCCATCCAGAACCGATGCTCGCGAGATAGTCTTTGGCCACTCCTTGCTGGGGCCACTTTGGGCGCTGCCACAGTGTGCCCCCCCCCCCAGGTAGGTGGAGTGAGGAGGAACATCACGTACAGAAAGGGTAGAAGGTGTGTGATGCAAGCGTTGGCCCAGGGCCACTTTGGCCCAGAGGACTGGCAATTTAACCATCGCGTGCATTTTGCTCGCGAGCTGCGTGGTGCAAGGGCATGGCTTGCCCAACCATGCATGCGGCAATCGTGTCGTGGCCGCCCGCGCGTGTACTCTCAGAGCTGCAGCTTGCTGTCTGTTGCTCGTCTTCCCGCCGCCTGCGCCTAGCAGGCGCCGATATTTGATGCAGCACAGGCGGTGCACAACCGTCTGGGAAAACACGTTGAGTGCAGACATCGGCGTCTTGAGATGCCCTGCGCCAGAGAACGTGTCATTCCCGCTCGGCCTCACCCTGGCTCACCACCTCTCACCTTTGTCATCGGCCTTTCTCCGCTGCCTCCTGTCCCATCCCATGCATTTCTCCTATGTCTACTTCCCCCATCAGTTCCCGCCCTGGAGGTGCATTGTGCCTGGTTGTGCTGCTAAGGTAGCGAAGCGGTGCATGGACCTATTGGTTTGCATTTAATGGTGATGCTTCGCGTGCCCCTACCAGCCCATCCAGATAAGATGACTAGACAAGATGTCTTGGTCAGGGATGCGTTGCAACATGCAATGTGGCAGCATGCAGCGCAACCGAGAGCCCCGGGGTGGCCCCGAGAGTGGTAGTGGTGTGGGGGGGGCAATGTTGCATCAAAGGGGATTTGGGATGAGCCTTAAGATGGTTCCAATAAGCCCCAATAAGGCCGCGGGATGACGCCAGGAGGGTCTCAAGGGGGACCCCACGAGTGCCACCTGGTCGTGACTGCCCTTGTCTTTGGCTGCAGGGGGGGGGGGGGGTGCTCCTCTTGGGCTTGCCCAAGGGCCCTGGGGGAGGGGCCCTTAAGGGTACAAGCCAGGCTCATAGACGTGCCCAGGAGGGCCCAAATATGGGCCCCGAAGGCCTAAGGTCCTTGCCCTCATCGTTGACAGCAGGTGGGCTCATTGTGGGTCCCTCTTGAAGCATTCTGAGGGCCTTTTCGGTGCCTGGGGAGGGCGCCCGAAGGGCTTTGAGGGTCCCAAGAGGGCCCCAGGAGAGCCCCCATCGAGGCCTCAAGGGCCATCCAGCTGTCGAAACGGCGACTATCGTCATTTACAGCAAGTGGTTCCTCCTGGGAAGGCGCCCGAAGGGCCCGAATGGTGCCCAAGACTGGCTCAATGAGGGCCCCGAGGGTTGTCAAGATGACGGCCCTTGCCCTTGACAGCAGGGGTGCTCAGTCTGGGGTCGTTCGTGGGGCCTTCCTGTAGCTCGATTGGGACCTTCGTGGGGCTCTTTTGGCGCACCCCCCTCGTGGGGCCACCTAGCCCCCCCCCCCCCTCCTTCGCCCCGAAGCCTTGAGAGTGCCCCGAGAGGCCGCCAGGGAAGAGTTAACCTCATAGACGATCCACGCCCAGAAGCGGAGGTGCAGGGCAATTGCAAGGCATGGCAGGGTCATGTGCATGGTATTGCAGGGTGTTGGAATGCATTGCAGGTTCGTTTGCAGGGTCTGCTAGGGCCTGGTTTGCAAAGTATAGCAGGGTCGATTAGCAATGACTTCAGGATATCGCATGACCAGCTTTGCGCCCCCCCCCCTGCAGGGTCTTGCGGACGCTGCGGCGAAGTCTAGGGGATAGAGCAGTGTGAGGGGTTACGATTGTAAGCTGCAAGGGCTAGCTACTTAAACCACTTGTGCCCAGAAGACTGCTGGACTTATATGATAAACTGCGCTTGGGTGCGGGTCTGGCGGCTGCTCTGTCGCCGCCGCCGACGCCTCGTCGCGGCCTCGACGCCGCCCGCTGGTTTTGCATTGCTGGAGTGACTTATAAGGCCTGTAAGGCTCACGGGGCTGGATGGGGCTCGCGAGGCTTGTACAGAAGACTCATAAGCCTGATGTCTTAGACGGTGCACGTGGGTTACGTGGTCTATATGTGGTTTCAATGCAACGTATATGATTCAAATAATTGGGAATCTTGGTCGCGCTGGTACGTCTTATCTGTAGCATCTGCGTGTATGCCGTCTACGGTGAAGTGGGGTCATAGACCTTGTGGGGCCATGTCTAGGGTTTACGGTGGGCGTCTGTGACGTCAGTGCTTAGTTGGTGCATATAGGGCCTTGTGTGGCTGCTGCGTATGAAGGCCATGAGGCCTGCAAGGGCCGTGCTGATGACCAAGCATATAGGGCTAGCAAGGCCTATATACAGGGCCTGTGGAGCTTACCGACGTTATAGGGTGCAATGTGCCCATATGTCGTATGAGGGTCAGACAATTGATATTGTAAACATGTCGCGTAGGACGTCCAGGGCATGTACGGCTGATGTGGCTCATAATGGTGTATGCATTGCTCATGGTTTATCGGTGCATGTGGCTCGTAAGGCGTGCCGACTGTATATGGCTGGCATTGTATGGCGCATGTATTGGTTACGTGGCACGCGCTGTTCGTTGGGCATGCTTCTAGGGCTTATCATATATATACCTGTCTGGTTTCAACGTAGCAATTGCATCGGATTCTGGACTTTGGGCCTCAAAGCCACAACCCCCCAAAAGCCATTGTCCGTTATGTAGCAGAATATTTTTTGTTCAGATATCTACGGGGCGCTGTGTGCCCTGGGCGAAGCATTGCGCACCGTGCGAGGGTATTCGCACCAAGCCAGGCGCAGGCCCCATGAGTGCGGCAATATTCCTGCCTGGAGCGCCGCCCGCCGAAGACGACGGGCAAGCGGCCGCTGTGGCGACTCCTGCGCCCCCTGCAAGCCCGACGGTGCTTGGTTGCCCTTTCGCGCAGGGGTGGCAACTGATGGTGGTGACGGGGCGCGGGGCAGAGACGGCGTCGCCGCTGCTCGCGGCTGGCGCCGCGGGCCCAACCACGGCGGCCGCCCAGCCGAGCCGCTCGAGATCGCCGCGCCAGGGTGGCGGCGCTGCATACGACGAGCGCCTGCGCCACGCGTTGGCGCTCCAGCCGACGCTGGCCGAGTGGCAGGCGCTTGTCGTCGTCGCTCTGTGTCGTCGTCGGTAGTCGCCGTCGTCGTCGAATTTCGTCGTTGTCGCCATCGTCGTCGTCGTCGTCGTCGGCGCCGATTCTTGTTGCCGATGTCGTCGGCCGCTGCCGCCGTCGCCACCGCCGCCGCCGCCGTCGTTGCCGTCGTCGGGCAGTGACGAGACGAGGGCCGACTGGCGACGGCTCCGACGGTGCCGACGCTGCATGTTGACGAAAGCGACGGCTGTGGCGACGAGGCGCACTGACGACGACGTGCACGACGGCCGACGGCGACGGATACGGTTGTTGCCTTTGTCGGCTCCAACCGTATTCGTCGCCGTCGGCCGTCGTGCACGTCGTCGTCGGTGCGTGTCGTCGCCAGAGCCGTCGTCTTCGTCACCATGCAGCGCCGACGCCGTCGGAGTCGTCGACAGTCGGCCCTCGTCACTGCCCGACGACGGCATCGACGGCGGCGGCGGCGGCGACGACGGCAATGGCCGACGACATCGGCGACCAAGATCGGCGCCGACGGCGACGACGACGGCGGCAACGACAAAGCTCGACGACGACGGCGACGACGAGGGCACCGATAGGGGCCAACGACGGCGACGATGACTATGAGGACTGACAAGGGCGACACCGACGACGAGGGGCGACAACGACGACGCGCCGACGACCGACGGCAATGGCGGACACGACAAAGGGCGGCGACGAATGCGAAAGGGATCCACAGCGAATGCGACGGCGACGACGACCGACGCGAGCGACAAGGGTTGTCGTCGTCGTCGTCGTCGGTCGAGGCGCATGCTCGCGCGGCGGAGAGGACCGCCCGTATGCAGAGCGCGGCGGCTGACCGACTGATCGATATGGCAGCCATGTACAGAGCGCGGGATCGACGGCCTGACGGACGAGAATACAAGGCTGAGGCGTCAGCTGTTGCACGAGCTGAGGGGCACGTCGCGGGACAGGCTGAACGAGAGGCGTCGGGGCGTGGTGCTGCCGCTGCTAGAGCGGACCGCAGAGCCCGCGATGGAGCTGCTGGAGCAGCGTGGCCAGTTCGACTCGCAGGGTGACCAGTCTGATTCGCAAGATGACCAGTCTGACAACGTCTCGGCAGACTACTACTGCGACGAGGGCGAAGATATCAGTTCGCCCACGCATTGCCATGATGATGGCATGGCGCCTCCCGCAAGGGTTGCGCGGCGCGCTATTCCTCTACCAGATGCGCCTGTTTAAGGCTGCCCCTCTTGTTGGTGAGTGTGTGTTTGGCACCAAGTACGACGGCACGGTTGGCGCTTGGTCTAATCGTCTGACGTTTGGTCAGCGGCCAATGCCCACAAGGCGGGTTGATGAGCATCCGCCGCGCCATGCGAGATGTGCGTTGAAGCTGAGAGCGTCCTTGCCGCGGCAGCGGCCTCCCTCTGCGCATCGCCATTTAGAGCGGGGCAGTTTGACTTGGATTGCGTGTGCCTCGCCAGTCGCACACTTGTGCGCGTCGTCACTGCCTCACTCGATTGCCTTCATTTTTTTGTTCCCGCAATGCCCCTTGGGTGCTGGCACGGTTGCCTACCAACCCTATTGGTGGGGCCTATTTCTCATTGCCCCCCCCGCCAGAACGCCCAGCAGTGCCCGAAGGCCATGCCATTGTCCTGCCCTTACATCATAACCACACTACGTCAATGTCCTTTGCTGGTTGGAAATTTGCTCGTCTGGGCTCGTGTTCCTGATGTGGCTCTCGTGGGCTGCGGGTGGTAGTGGGCGCTCGTGGGTTCACCGTGCCTCCCTCACCCACCCCCTGGACGCCTCGCGAGGCTCTACTGGGCCATCTTGGAGCCAGCGTGGAGTCTTGAAGGCACATCGGGCATGACGCGGTGGAACTGCACAACACATTAAACCTGTCAGTGGTTTTGCAGGGTGTGGTTTCGTGGGGTGGCTGTCTCAAACCAGTGCAAGAGCATTGGGGACTTCCTGGGAGCAGCCTTGGGGCGTTGGAGACATGGAGGGCTCCTGGAGGCATGGTAGGAGCTGTCACTGGTCATCGTGGATAGAAAAGCTCACGCACACGCACATACATCCACATACATATACATATATATACACATATATGTACACATTGTGGGCAACTATGGGGCCTGCTGTTTCAAAGCTAGACGATGCGCCTATACGACGATACAACGATAAAATGATATAATACGACAAGACGGTAAGGCGATACAACGGTGTGGAAAGCCGCCAAACGATAAGATGATAAGACGATATATGGTACCGCCAGGTGATCAACAGACAAGCCGATAAACCGATACGATGTACCGTAGCATCGTCATATCGTTGTGCCGTCCCACCGCCCAGCGCTGTAACTATCACCCCTGGCTCATAGCTAGCTATGCCGCGCTGTGCCATTCAACGGTGCCCCGATTGGCTCCCCTCAGGGCCCCCCCTTCCTGAAGCCCGAGCGCCCCACCTTGGTCTCCGCCCATCAAGGCGCATCACTTGGGAGCTCGCCTTGGGGCCCCTTCCAACAACCGAGCCAAAAAATTGTATCCTCCCCCTTCCTTCAAAAAACGTTTAAGGAAACGGTCTGTGGGCCAAATGTCGCTCGATCTCGGCGGTCTTTGGGCGTCTTTATCGTCGTGTCGTCGTATCGTCTTATCGTCGTGTCGTCTCACCATCCAATGCTACACTATCTTGGGAATACCCCTATCTTGGGGATACCTCAGAACCCCCGCACCGTCGAACAAACCTAACTCATGCTGCTCGAGGCCCGCGCGTGGTCGGCGGACGCATGCGCTATAGCCGAGCTTCGAACAAGCACACATCACCCACCGCACATATACAACAACGCAGCACCAAACACACGCAGGTTAGGTCCTCGTTTTGATCCCGCAGCGCCATGCGCTCCCTGCGCATTCGTCCTTCGTCTGGGCCTTCCTTGTTTTGAACCCGCTGCGCGCGTTCGGCCTTTGTTGTGAATATGTTTACCCGCAGCGTGCATGTGGGTCGTCGTGTTGAATCCGCAGCGGCACATGCCCTATGATGCTTAGCATGGGTCCTCGCTGGCCCTCGTTTGTTGAATGCACAGCGCCGCGCGTCTCCGCCCCCGCTTCGGGGCGTGGTAAGGACACGGGACACGATGATGGTGAGTATGATTATAGGGCCGATGAGGGGGATCAGGATGGGGGTCCTCGGCCACACAGTGGATCCAGCCGTGGCGACGATGACAGCCATTTGGGCCCAAGCCGTTGTGGCGACCACAGGTTGTGCTTTTTCGTTCGTGGAGTGCGGCGGCATGGCCGCCTACCTGTTCACGGAGACCGAGATGACGTGCCCGCAGTCAGTGATGTTTGAGGACGGGACGTGGACCGATGCGCCGTTTATGGAGTGGAGCCGCACCGACCAGTTCTGGCGGTGCTATTTGTGTTCGAATGCAGGTACCCGAGTGACAGCGGACCATTTGACGGGGAACAGGCATCTTAGCAGGACCCAGGGCCAGTGGAATCAGCTGGGCCAATTTACGCGCGGACGGCAGCAGATCGTACGAGTTTACACGGACTACAACTACCAGCAGAATCAGCCAGCGTTGCCAGCTCCAGGACTTGAACCGCCACAACCAGCGGGGGCACCGCCAGCACCAGCGGCGGCACCGCCAGCACCAGCGGCGGCAGCGCAGCACACGCAGACCATCACCGACGCGCTGGAGCAGCACACGCAGACCATCACCGACGCGATGGAGCAGATCATGGAGACGAAGACCGAACACATCGAGCGCATCGAGAGGAAGTTCGATGACGTCTTGGAGCGCCTGCAGGTCGTGGCCGACCGCTTAGCGCTCGTGTCCGACCGCCTCGCGGAGACGAACCAGCTGATCAGCGCGGCGCAGCCGCGCGGGGCCGTGCAGGCCGTGAGGGCCATGCAGGGGGCTGATGCTCCGCCGCGGGCGCACCAGTAGACGTACGGCGTATCGGATGATGCATCGCGCCATCCATCGGGCGACGATGGCGACGCCGACGCGACGACGACGACGACGACGACGACGACGACGACGAGGACGACGACGACGACGACGGTGGCGGCGGCGGCGGCGACGACGACGACGACGGCGACGACGACGACGACGACGACGACGACACGGTTGCTTGCATCGATCGATGCATCCGCAGTGCTTGAATAATTGCTAGCGCCGCTCTTTTACGCGTCAGTGGCGTGCTGCAGCAGCGCCGCTGCGACGACGTGTCAGCTCGCATCGGCGCTCTTGGCCAATAGGCACGAATTCTCGGCCGACACGATTGGCTGAAACATGTATCCCCTCTTCTGGCGCCCCAGGATATGTGTGTAGTTGGTGCATATACATGGCCGTATACGGCATGCCAGGATCACATGGTGGTATGAGTCTCAGGGTCTTAGGGGTTCCAGTTCTGAAACCCGTGTGGGTCGCATTGTGCAAGGTACTTGGCGGGCTGTTAAGACGAATGTGGTCGGCGCTAAAGCGAGAGTCGCATTCGCATAATGCTTACACTCATGCTAATTTAAAGCGGTGAAGCCCTGATGCACTGAAGCTTATGAAACAACCCCATACCCTTACCATATGGGCAATCTTGGAACCATAATGGAGACGCATTAGGAACCCGCGTGACTCGTTCCTCTTCTTTTCCATGATCCTTTCCCCGCCTTTCCCCCTTCCCTCTCCTCTCTCTCCTTCTTCCTGCGTCCTCCGCCACCCGACTTCTTCTTGCCCCTCACCTCGCTCTCTTTCCCGCGCGTCCTACCTAATCGCCGTTGCCCTCCCTCCCACTGCCCCTCGCCCGCGCCCGCGCCCGCTCCCTCGTCCGCCCGCTCCTGCCGCGCGCCCGCGTTTGCGTTTGCGCAACCCCCGCGCGCCAGAATCACCCGACGTTTGCGGGCGTTAGCCTGCAAACGCCCGCAAACGCCAGCAAACACCTGCAAACACCTGCAAACACCTGCAAACACCTGCAAACGCCTAAAACGAAGCAAATTGTAAGCAAATTGCAAGCAAAAAGTAAGCAAATTGAAGCACAATGTGCTTCAACGGGGTCAATTTGCTTCAATTAGCTTCAATTTGCTTCAATTTGCTTCAATTTGCTTCATTGGTTTAGCTTGTTGCATGCGTCGCGTTGCTGGTTACCCGCGTTTTTTAAGCTCAATGACCTTACAGTTTGCTTCAACGACCTTACTTTTTGCTTCAACGACCTTACTTTTTGCTTCAACGACCTTGACGTTTTGCTTCAACGACCTTGACGTTTTGCTTCCACACTCGTGTTTTTTAAGCAAAATGTAAGGTCGTTGAAGCAAAATGTAAGGTCGTTGAAGCAAAATGTAAGCAAAATGTAAGCAAATGTAAGCTAAGTGGCGCGATCGCCAACGACGTTTTGCTTCCGCACCCGCATTTTTTAAGCAAAATGACGCGACCACGACTCGCGTTGACTCATGCGCGTCGTGTTTTTTAAGCAAATTGTCAAGCGCGCGAGTTAAGCATCTCCCACACCCCCCACCTACCCACCCCCACGCACCCCTTGCGCCCATGCCCACTGCCCACTGCCCGCGCGTGCCCTAAGTACCCCCCCCCCCCCCTCCGTCTCCCATCTACCCGCCCTCCCCTTCCCCCATCGCCCGCCCGCTACCCGCCCGCCTGCCGCCCCGCTTGCTCCCCCCCCCCCCCACCGCGCACGCCCAGCGCCCGTTCCACCTCATGGCGCGTTTTTTTTTGTCCTTGCGCACCCTGGCCGCACGTGTCCTCCTAGGTGCACCTCCTCTTCTCTTGCCCTGCCCCCCTCCTGATTACCGCCATCTCTTGCCACCTTCGCCCGTGCCCATCTTTTCCACAGTTCCGCCCTTTTGAAATGTAAGAACACGTCTAACTAGTGGTGGGCCTTCCTGGTGGGCCATTGGGCCACTTGGAGCCGACTCGGGTTGACCTCGGGGCCCCCGAAGCATTTTGAAAGCCATATTGGGCAATCTTGCGTTATATTATTGGGGCATATTGGATGTGGCATTGCAGTGCATGAAGCACTCTTGGAGCAATATTGGGCAATCTTGGGCGCTCCGACGCGTCGCGGACCACCTCGTCTAGGTTCACGGTGGGTGGTCGGAGGGGAAAGACTAAACCTTTCCCGCAGGGGAGAATGAGGCTTAGGGGAGAAAGCGACATTGACCGCCTGCCCCTGAATTGCTGGTGAAACAGATTGGCCCTGGCACTGGCGCATGGCCTTTCAGTGCATTCCCGCCAGCCAGCCCCCCCTCCCCATTCCATGCCACTCAGCCTGGGGCCTATTTGGCTCAGCATGGCAGTTCTGGCGGCCCTGCCAACGCATTTGGAGCCATTTGAACGCGAATTTCTCCAACTCCGAGCGGAAAGATCTGAAGATGGTTTTAAGTTTGTGCTGACCCTTCTTGCGCGGCGAGTGGACGATCAGCGGACGAAGCTGACCAGGTCCGCTTTGGAGGATATTGTTGATGTGCTCAGAGACAGGGTGCCGTTTCCACTTCGGAACGCTTCGCGTGCTTTCGCCAACTCATCCAGGGCCCATATCCGCGTTGTTTGTAGTTGGTTTGGGCGCGCGGTCACGCATTGTTCTGGGTGCGTAGCTGAGGCAGCCCTAGGCAATGTAATTTCCCCAGGGGCGTGGGTAGGTGAAGAATATGGGGAAGGGGGGGGGACAACCTCGTTGCATAATTTGGGTGGTGAGGCGGTTGCTTAAAGAAACAACGCTGCACGCCACTTCGGGCCAAAAGGCTCGTGGGATTCGACCGCGGCTGCCAGTAGATGTGAACCGCACGTTTGAGATTGACAGTGGGCTTGTTGAACGCTGCGCACCCGACGCGTTTTCTTATTCTTGGCGATGGTGGAACATGGACGTTGAGTGGATTCAGTCTGAGAGCTCGCGCCATCATACGTTCCCACTGCCGATTGCTAAACTAGGCGCGGGCTTGGCCAACCAATGCGAATATGAACACGTCATCTCTATCACGGCTTTGTGGCATATAGACAGTGGCTCTGTCGAGACAGATTCCGACCCCCCCTTCCCCCCCTTCCCCCCTGCGCTTGTTCATTTGGTCGCGCATCCACGTTTCACCGAGTAGTAGCTATAGCCCAAACGCGCCGACGTGATTTAACAAAATAATGCGCGCGTCGGGGGGCGAAACGGGAGTGCGCGCTGGTCAAACCCAACTGTCCCAGCCAGCCCAACCAGCCAGCCCAACCAACCCAACCAGCATAGCCACCTATCTAGCCAAACTTGCCCACAAACGCAACACCGCCGCCCAGCCAGCCTGCAAACCTGCGCTCACTTCGTAAGGAATGAGTGGCGGTCTGCCTGACACGGGGTCGCTAGCGCTCATGGTTAACAACAATAACGTACATATGTGGCAGTTTCTAGAAGGCTTGGGGGTTCCACCATCTCACTTGCACAAGCCTTTGAGAAGCTTAGTGCAATCTGGCTCTGCCGCTGAACCAATCACGGGCACATGCAGCAATGGCCGTCGCCCGCTCTTCAGGATGTTTATGTGCTCGGTGCTGTATTTCCTAGGCCTTCTGTCGTGGATCCTGCAGTGGAAGTCGAGAGTCCTCTCTCTAGTTAGGGCGTCTTTTCTTATTCTGCAGCAGCTAGACAACGTGCTTCCTGGGGCGTTTACAATATACTTAGGCGACGGCATCTGGCTGCCAGTGCACGGGCGCCACATGGATTCAGGGTCTGTTCTGGTTGTGCTTGCGTATGTGGGGCGTGCTGCATCGTGGCATGATCTTGGAATTGAGTTGCCCCGCCTGGACGCAGTTCGGCACGTTCCGTTCCATTGCGTGCTGTTTGCAGTGATGCGCGCCAGTAACAGCGGAGTTGCTGCCATGAGGGTGTGCAAAACTTGGATTTCAGCAATTGCTAAGATGGTTGATGCAAGTAGTTGGGGTGGTACCTTATCCTCTGAGTTGCCTGCTATCCGCCTTCCCCGTGATTGTGATTCAGCATTCAACGTTCAAGCTGCCGCGCGGGGGGACGATAAGTTCTTGGTGACGGTGAATCGTTTTCTAGTCAGACGCACTGGTTACAGCAGGTCCGAGGATATTTTGTTCCAGGACCTGCGGGGTGATGGGCGGGGAAGGGAGGTATGACGGGCGACCAGATGAGTTGGCATCGCAATGGGGAAGCAATGCAACGGGCGCGGGGGTTGACATGAGTATGCGCCTCCAGTGCTTGGCAACTGTCGGACATAATTGTGATGTCGCGCGTTTCATGTCGTTCTTCGGCGCTTGATCCGCGTGATCGGGCCAGCCGCTGACTGCGGCGATTGGCGCACGCAATTGGTGCCGACATGTCAGAACAGTGGCGTTCTCCCGTTGTGCGCCGAATAGGCTGGCCTATAGAGGCCCAGCCCACTCTTAGCAACACTGCCCCACTGCGTGCGATCACAGGAATGTCTCGGGTCTGGCGTTGCGCGGCCATGTTCACCTTGGCGTATTGACGCTCACTTGCAAGTTCCCGATGTGGTTTATATCGGTGCACATTGCTGTACGTGTGCGTTGCATTGCCCCCTAGTTTGCCCACGCAGTTTTTGCATTGATTCATGGTTATCTTGACTACGATGGTGTTTTCCAGTGAGGCCTCAGGCGGGCCCGTGGCAGAAGGCTAAATAAAGACATGTGACAGCGTAAAGGCGACCGCGATCAGTGTACCGCGGCTCGGAGAGGCGCATATTAACAGCAACATGCCAGTAACACGCACATTGCCGCATCGGCATTAGCATCCATCGGTGTAGTGTAGCATGGGGCACACCAAGGCATATTGCATACCCGACTAGTACAACCTAGAGTGTCGCAGAGTGGTGTGTGTTCGAGCATGACAGGGGTAGGATGACTGTGCAGATAGAATATGGCAACGGTGGTGGTAGTAGTGGTGATGTACACTATACGCCATTGTAAACAAGAGTAGAATATCGTCGCTTCGAATTGCGCAACGAACAAAGATGACTATAACATTTGTAATGAAATAACCTATTTACTAATCGAGTCGTGTCGAGTAGCGTAGATGAAGCTAGATAGATGTGTGTTAACTGGCGCAGTGCAGCTTGGATTGCAGAACAACTAGGTTCGATCGCGTTAAACCAGCGCGGCACAGAGTCGAGACGCGGAGCGCTGGGTAAACTAGAGTAGGGTAGTGCAACACAACATCATAATAGCAACGCGTCAAATGGAGTAGGAACTGATAGACAATGGAATCGTTACTGGTGCAATCGTAGTAGTCGTAATAGTAGGTGGCACAATAGTAAGGGGGCAGGGGTTGGGGCCTTGCATCTGCAGTTGATTGTCGGGGCCGCCCTCGCATTATTTGCAAGAGTCTTCGTGGTGCTGATTTTGGTGCAGCTGACAGCTAGCAAGTGCGTTTATTGTTGCTGTGGCGTCGTCGGTGGCCCATGCAACGCAACGCAGGTGTAGTGCCAAAGTTTGCGTGCGTGCGTGCATTGTTCTATAGAGTGTGGTGCGTGCAGGAGCATCGCGCAATGAGCATAGCGCATGCATGCCACCGCTCGTTCTTGCTTGCGCCCGCTGTCCTTTAATTGTCAAGCAATGGCGTCGGGTAGTGCTGTGCACAGGAAGTTGCGCACCGCGACCATTACAGATTTTACCAAAGGATGGTGGTGAGAAAGATGGTCATGATGTATTTGCTCAAGTCTAGGCTACACCACAAGGCCGCAGTGGAAGCGACACTGCGGGATAACGTTGCCGTCACGTCTGACATCGTTGCGTTTGATGCGTCCAGGGTTGCGTGCAGAGAAGTCCTTGCCATCCAGTCTCATAGCAACGGCGTGTTCAGTGCTCTCCCGCTGCAGGTGTTACCAGATCAAACAGCTACGCTTGACGTTTCTCAAGCAGTCGCAAACCTCAGCAAAGCTGTGCAAAAACAGGGAACTCGTGGAAAGTCGTTGAAAAAACCTGCTGGGATGGCTACAAAAGTGTTGTGTTGCGCTGTTGTGTCGGCAATGTTCCAAGTGTTCCCCTATGAGAACGCTCGCGTATGGGTCCCGTTGTGTCGAGATCTTCCGCGACCGCGCACGTTGCGCGCGTGGGACGACAATGTACGCCAGTTCTACAATTGGGACGCGCGCACAGGACAGTCCACGTGGGTGCTGGACCCAGCTCTATGGGAAGTTGGCAAGGGGGCAGTCCGTTCTCTTGTCTTCTTGGCGGACGAGGGGTCAACTGGGTATAGTTTGTGGTGGTGGCTAGTGTATTGTGGCCTGCGCTGCATGTTTTTCCGAGATCCACCCCATCGGATCAGTAATTTGTACGTGCACAGCATGCGAGGGGTCAAGCAGGGCATCCAAGCTGCAATGGACGTGCTTCTGGTGCACAAATACAGGCGTGCGCCATACGGCTCAGGCAGATTTTGGCGAGAGGCAAAGGAAACGATCGCTCTGGTGCAGAAGCTGGGCCTACGCCATCCAATTATACATGATTTTGCGCCCGCCATCGCTAGGGATCATGGCTTGAGCGTCGATGAAGCTCTGCACGACAATAAGGTGATGACTAGATTGTTGCAATCATTTTCAGCATCAGGCGCAGGACAACGAGTGGAAACGCGAAGGTGGTGGACAAAATGGGACGCAGATTTGCACCTCGACAAAATGTGGCACACTCTTCTCGCAGCCTTGATAATGCAGTTCTATATTGCTGGGGTGGACCCCTGGGTAATAGCCAAGAGGAGCTCCGTCGACACACCAGACAGGGACGACGATGACTCGCGCAAAGAATTTTGTTTCAAGCAGACTGTGTTGACAATACTTATGTCCAGCTTTAACCAAAATATGCTCCGTTCCCAGCTTGAGACGTTCCGAAGGATTCGCACCCACCACAAAGAGTTTATCGAGCATCATTTGAAGCCAGGGCGCACTCTGCGGTTTCACGTCCTGTGGTCGGACCTTCAGGAGACGGGCTTTAAATCGCAATGTTGGCCTACAAGGGTTCTCGCGAGATCGACCTGCGTGTTCGCCGTGGCGCTTCGCGCATGCATCCCCGCCAGTTCATCCAGAAACGACGCCCAAGCGAGTTGAAGTAATCACGGGGACGCTGGCGCAAAGGAGGGGACAACCAAGCCGAGTGAAATAATGCATAGCCGACAGGTGATGAAGTCTGGATGGATGGGGGATCTGGGTGTCGTCTTAGTCGTCTTTGGGCGGTCTTGGTGCATCTTGGTGCGTAACAGGAGCCACATTGGACGATTTTGCGCTATCTTGAGCCATCTTGGAGGTCATCGCGGTCTCTTCTAGGCCCTCTTGGAGCCACCTTGGGCCATCTAGGGCGCTCTGGTCGATAGCGGGGCACCCCGCCCAGAGCCAGGGGAGGGGGTCGGGAGGGGGGAGGGGGGCGGGGCGCGCCTTCCCCCGAAGGGGAAGCACGGGGCTTGGATGTCCAACGCTTGAGACCGCCTGCGCCCAGAGGCCTTGCATTATCACTCACAGGAGGTACAGCGCAACGAGTGATGCCGACTCAAGTGCCGTCGACCTTGACGCGTGTGTATACACCCTCATATATGTACATCGCTGCGTAAATGTATTATGTGTTGGGCCTCCCTCTGTCCGCTTTATTCTGTGTGGCGCTACTCCGACCCACGTCCATTCATTACACTCTGCGCTTCGCGACGCGGCATTACCTTACCCCCCACCGCTCCCTGCTCCATTATCAGGTCTACCGAGGGCATTTTTATATCGCTAAGCTCGTCTGATCGGGTCGTCGGCACTCCTCTCGGCAATGCCCCCTTCTGTCCAGGACCGCGTAGCGTTTCGCCATCCGAATACATGTGGCGCTGCTCTGCTCTACACAGCGCCAAGCCATTGCCGACCCTTCTGCGTTGGGTTCCCGCTTTGACTGAAGCATTGCGGTCGCGATACCCTCCCCCCCGCACTTCTTTTGTCTCAGCCCCTCGCATATTCTCTTCCCTGCCTTCACCTTGGCACTCGCGTGCCTGTCAGCGTGCGCTTTACCTCGCCATCCTGTATACCTGACGGCCTTCGGCCTGTCCCGCCACCGTGTCTGGGTTTGGCTGCCCGCTAACGTATTGCAACAGCCCGTCGGGGGCCTCTTGGAGACAGTTTTGAGGCATGGGGCATAATGTTGGGACATAGTTTGGGCTGTGTGTGGCTTTTTTATTGCCTCTTGGGGTCTCGTGGGCGCCTCTTTGGGCGTCCTGGGGGCTTTCTGAGACGGGAGTTTCAACGTGTTGGTTTGTGATCCCTCTCACTCATGGGCCTCTGTTGGGGTTCCCTTGGGGCTCTCTTGAGCAGTCGTCGGCGCTTCTTGGGCCGTTATGGTGCTTGGGCCGTCTTCTGTGTTCTCATAGGGGCATGCTGCGTCACCTTGCCACGGTCTCTATGACCTCGCGGTCCGTCTTGGAGCGTCGGAAGCTCGAGGAGGCGAGGGCCCCATCACCTTTTTGACGCTTCGCTTGCCCCAACCAACCCATCTAGAAACGACCAGCACGGGAGCGGGTACATCAAGAACTGCTGGACGCATGCAGTTGCGCGGCCGTATTCAGCAAAAATAAGGGCCACAACTGGCTCCCAAATTGAAGTTTAAGATGAAAGTCAATGCACCAAGCCGTCCCGCTCGACCCCCTCTCCATTTGAATCCGTCGTAAGATCAGGTGTTCTATTCTATGGTGGTCCCTTCGTACATGTGCTCAACCCCCTCCCCACATCCCGCGAAGCCGCCGCGGATGCAAGTGTTTCGATTGTGTGCGGCACGAGGGGCGTGATGATGAGGGGGGAAGCGGAAAGGAGGTCGGAAGAAAAGGACACTGACAAGAAGGATGAGCAATCCAAGTTTGGGCGCATATTCTTGCGAGGTGTTAATGGGGAGCGCTTGGGGCCATATTACGGATTTTCTCGCGCTCCCCGTGGGGCTCTGTTGGGGCTCTCTTGGGGATCTCGTGGGGCTCTCTTGAGGCTCTCTTCTTTTTTTTTTTGAGGGGGGGGGTCGTGGGGCCCTATTGGGGCTCGTTTGAGGGTTCTGGGGTGCTTCTTGGGGCCGTGTGGAGACACTTTGCTCACCCAGAGGTTGGTCTTAAAATTTGCGTACATTCCCCTCCCCGTCGGAAACCAAACGCAGGCGCATTGGGGTCATCTTGGGCCGCTTTTGGGGCACCCCTGGGCGCTATTGGGGTCGTCGAGGGGCCCTCTTGGGCCTCTCTTGGGGCTGTGTTGTGCCACCGTGGAGCCATCTTGACGCCTCGAGAGCCAATCGGACGCGAACAAAAACGAAAAGGCAAACCACTTTGATTTTCCTTAAGCCTTGAAACCATGTTGGTCGCTTGGGGTGTCTTTGGAGGGCTCGGAAGGCACTTGACACCTTCTTGGGGCCGTGTCAAGGCCTCTTGGGTACGCGTTGGAGGCTATCGTGCGCCATGTTGATGTAGATATTGGGCGATCTCAGGACATTTCGGGCTAGCTAAAGCCCTCTTGAAGCTAGCGTGGACCATGTTGGACGCTCTGACCCCTCGCGGGGGAGCCCGCCTAGAAGCAGTGAGGGGGGGGGGGGGGGTGGGGGGGGCTTACCTCCCGAGCAGGGAAAGGAAGGAGGTTAGAACATGAAGCGCCCTAGACCACCTACGCCCAGGGGGCTGGTGGGGCAGGCAAGCGCAAAGGAAATACCTGATAGTGCCATGCTGGTGCCCTTTTGATGGGCTTTTTGGAGCTGTCCAGTTGTCTCTCGGAAGCTTCGTGGGCAATATTGGGGTTCTGTTGGACGTGGTGGAGCGGTCTCGGGCAATCTCGGAGGCCTCTCGGGCCTGGGCGGTTGTGGGCCCCGCCCTTCTCTCGGCCATTCTCGGTGCCATTCGGCCTCTTGAATATCCGTGCGGCCGAGCCCGCGAGCGCGCGGGCGCGCGCGGAAACAGTTCACCAGCCTGCTGGGCGTATGGTTTAGAGAGTTCGGTACTCTATGTTCCAAGCCATGTCAAACCTATCCCTGCACCCCCCTGGGTTTCGCAACAACCCATGCGATGCCCCGCAGAAATGAATGCAAACATTTCGCGCGGACCTTGCGCTGCCCTGCGATACCGTGCAAACCGACCCTACAATACCCCGCAAAGCAGACACCAACATCACATTGCAAAACGACCGTGTCTATACATCCGAAATCCGACAATGTCATGGAAACTGCCTTGCGACGCCTTGCAATGGCTCTGACACCCCACCAACTTGCTGGGTACATGCTCGTCATGATGGTATCGCGTCCCTGGCGGCCTCTCGGGGTGCTCTCGAGGCTGCGACGCAGCCTCGAGGGCCCCGAGAGCGGGGGTAATAAAGGGTCGCAAGAATCTCCTAAGGGGGCCCAGGAAGGTTCCACAAGTGGCACCAAGATGCGCCCCTGCTGCCAACGCCGAGGACCGCCATTGGCAGCAAGGTGGCGCTCTGGGCGCTCCACTCACCCCCTCCCCCCACCCCCCTCCCTCTAGGCCAACCTTGGTGCATATTTTGGCACCGTTTCAAGGGCGTTCCCAAGATGGGCACCCTGCTGTCGAGGACGAGGGCCGCGATATTGGCATCGAGACGGCCATCTTGATGCCCTTCGGGGCCGTCCTAAGGCCTTCCTGGGATCTCCTCGGGACCCTCTCGGGCCCCATCTCAGGAGCCAATGTGGGCTTTGGAAGGAGCCTTCAGGGGGCGCCGAGAGGGCCGCGGGATGAACCCCCTGCTGTCCAGGACAACGGCCGCCCTCTTGACAGCAAAAGGGTATTATTCGGGCCCCTCTCAAGGCCCTCCTGGGCAAATCCTGGTGCCCGCTTGGTGACTTTTAGGGGCGTTCCCGCGGCTTCTGAGCGGCCCCGACAAGACCGCCTCGTTCTGAACGAAGGTCGCCCTCTTGACGGCAAGCTGGCTCTCTTAAGGTCCTCTCGGGGCCGTCTTGGGGCCCTCCTGGGGCCACTTGGGGCCATTTCAAGGCTCCTCTAGGGAGCCCCGTCAGGGCAATCGCGGGCCCCTCTTGAGCCCCCTCGCGTGGTGTTCGTCTGTTGCGCGACGCGCTGCTGCGCGGGATGCTACAACGGCTATCTTGCCAAAGTATCGGGTGTTCTAAACCACGCAGACAAACTTGATAATACACGCGGCACATACATACTTTTCAGCCCATGCAATACATACGCTACACACATGCACGACACTAGCACACGACACTACACGATTCCACCGCACGCATGAATCACACGAATGCATCATACCGATACACCGCGCGGATACACTATCCCACACTGCGTGACACTTAATCAATGCCCGATGTTTAATGCGCCATTATTAACGCGCGACCTTTAATTCGCGCGACACGTCTACGCTGATGCACGACGCTGACACGTCATACGAATACACAGCGCAAATGCGTTACCCCATACTAGCACACTTTACGTTACATTCAGCGCGCGGCATGTCATGCGCATTACTTAATGCGCGAAAATACGTGGCCACTAAAATGTAACCCTTACTTCACGACATTTGGTACCCTACAGTTCATGCGCGGTTATGCGCGACCCTGCGCGACAGCTGATACGCGACATCTTATGCACGAGCTGTACAGCACGACGCTTTACTCATAGTCCAGGCTTGAGACACGACGCTGTATGCATGCACAACACTCAACCAAACTTGACACGCTGCATTTGATACACAAGACTTTGCAAGGCTCAATGCACGACGAATCGCATGTGGCAATGGGTGTACGTCGTTCAGTACGCACCATCTAATATACGCAACGGTTTAAACGCGACGCTTTACACACGGCAAGCTGCAAACGACACTTCGCACACGGCATTTTAATGCACAACATGCAAGACGCGACACGCAAGTTACGACATTTAACAACACCACACAAATGGCACGATGCATACTTAGGATGCGACACTTTATACATAACAAATGATACACTAGATTTCATATACGGTGGTTAATACATCAGACTTCGTACCGTAGAGTTAATAACACATTACATGTAATGCACGTCACCAAATGTGCGACACGTAAGATGCTACTCGACATGCGCTACACTGAATATATGGCACAAAATGTACCACACTACATATATTTCCCGAAATTTATCAATCTAGAGAGACTTCTCAATCTGCTACACCAAACGGGTTGCCACTCAAGGCGCTAAACGAATGCACGACTCTAATGACTCTATACTGATTCTGGTACACTCTTCTGGCACACCATACCAACACACCATACTAATACAGCGCAAGGCCCACTACACTAGTACACTACATTCATACACTAGGCTAATACACTGCACGCATACACTACGCCAACACAACCTCCAATACTTTACCGTTACACCATACTTAATAACCGACGCAAAATACACGACACGGAAAACGCAAAGTTGAATACGCAACACTTACCACACGATACTTAGTACACGACACTGGGACCGTCTTGGGGCTCTCTGGGCCCTCTCTTGGGGCTCGCTTTGGCTACCTATAGGCAACCCTGAGGTCTCGGGAAGCCACCGGAAGCGAAAAGGTGGGACGACAATTGATATTGATGCCCATCAAGTGTTTGATTGGTTTTGACATAATATTTGGTGTTTCCTTTGGGAAGCCCCGTGACTTCACGGTTATCTTGGGCTCTCTGAAGACCTCTTGGAACCGTGCAACACAACGTAGTGCATTTGATGCTGTATTATGCAGTGTATTGGCGTAGTACGTCGGTGTAGCAAATCCGCGGGGAGTTGTTGTGTAATGTATCATTGTA